>VZTG01008333.1:304525-488102 GCA_013397845.1 Melanocharis versteri
CCCGCGCCGCCGCCGGACCCGGGCCCGGCCGCGGTCCGCGCCGCTCGCGGCACGACGGCCGCCAAGAACCGAGTTCTCGTCCGCTTGCAGAATGCAACTGCAGTCGTGCTCTAGCGGCACCGCGTAAGAAGCCGCGCCCCACCGGATTGCCATGTGAGGCTGCGGAGAACCCGCGGAGAGAGGACGGATTGTCTCAGGGGTGCGGGCACCGCGGCCAGCAGGTCCGGCTGCGACCTTGGGCTTGCCGCCCGAGGGCCTCTCATCAGCTCAGCTGACCCGACTGGTGCAAGGAAAACTCGTCTCCGTCAAAAACTAGGTGCCAGATCCTTAAAGGTTATGTCTGGGAGCACAGACTCTAAGGAGCAAAACGGTAGTGGAGTATTCGTATCTGCCAAGCTGCTGGTTAAACAAATCATTGATTTTTATTTTTTCTCCAAAAGCTGTCACCATACTATTAGCTATTCACCCATTAACAGTCTAAGATGAGGACTATGACAATCACACCCTTAAATCTAGTATGAAAAAGAAATATTGATTTCCTGTCAGATTGCATCATTTTGAGAAGTAGTCCATGTACGTTCCATAGCAGTAAAACCTGCCAGGAGCAAAGGCATTTAGAACAAAAAAAAATGAAGGAATGCTGAAAGGATAACGCTGAGCAGTAACAGCTTATCTGAAGAAAAGAGAAAGAAAAGGCTGCTGTATTCCCTGCCCCCAACCCTCAACTCCTCTTCATATGACTGAAATGCATTAACATTATTGTTTTACACTTGTTACAATTAAAAAATATATAATTTCAGCACTCCCAATAAGCTACATTTCTCTGATACTTCCAGGTGTATTAATCTAAAAAAACAGTCAATTTTTATCTATTACACAGTGACATTAACTGAGCATGTCTCCCTTTCCCTGTCCCTCCATGTCTCCAGCTCCAAATGCATCCATCACATTTGGTCAATGGCTTAAAACTTAGCCATCACAGACTTCACTTACAGGATTAGAGCTGTACTTTGGTTAAGCAAGGAGATGCTCATACTGACCAAAATTCCAGTTCCACAAGAGAGAGACAAGGAAAATCAAACACCCTGATAGATTTAGAAATTTATAGGCCAGAAGGGGGTTTACGACCATCCTGACTTCCTCTGTAAAAATGCTACTCATCCCTCCTGAATTAATTTTTTTTTAAGAGTAGTATCTCTTCAAAAGCAGCATGCTGACCCTAGTGAAAACTTTTTTGCTTTACACAATCAAACTGAAAAGTGACTAGATCCCTGGCCTGCTTGAAACAAAGGGGAAAAATGTTATATTATCTCCTATGGGTTCCACCCAATATTCCTATTTTCCCTTTTCCATTTCAAAATGTCGTCTTATGACACTTTAAAACTTTATCCCAATCATTCACATCCATGTGTCCTCACATTCTATCTCTTCTGTGTTTCTGTTTCCAAAAATGACACAGGCAAATGAATGACAATCTAAATGCTGTTAAACACTTCCAGTAAGGGTGGCAAAAATTAATTAACCAAAGACTGTCAAGTTTCAAGAGTGAGAGGCAAAATCTTACCATTTGTCTCTCATGACACACTGCAGGTTTCATCTGCAATGTTGTTTGCATTTTTACACACAATCTAAATACATACTGCACAAGTTTTATTTTAATCGTTGAAATACAAAATCTCCCTATGCTCAATTTATCAGTTCCTTTAAAAGTTACTAATAACGAAGGTTAGTTAGCTTTGGCCCAACCACCATTTCAGCCTATCTAACTATATTTAACTGCATATGTATGAATTGAAAGTACCCCGTGCCATCTAGCTAAGAGGTCATTACTGGAACAACAGCACAAGAAAGTCGTACGGTCAAGTAATGTGTCACTGACAGGCACAGATGCAAAAAGTCCACGACTTAACAAAACACCTCAAGTATCACAGAAGCTATGATTTCATAGCGGGACAATTTACAGAGAGGATTATAGGCAGACAAAGCACAGATGTACATGCATGAAGAAACTATCCAACTACAGAGTGCAAATGTAACAAGTTTTGCAAAATGCTGAAGATCACTGGTACAGCTACCTAAGTAATACTGGAAGGCAGAAGCATGAAACAAAGAGAAGACTGCCTTCCAGTGGAAGATGAGATAAATCCCAAATAGAAAAGTATAATACTATCTTTCAGTGAGAAGTGCATGCACTATCAATTCTAGAAGTGGCATTTTCCTAGGCTTGTGCTGCATTTTACAAAGGTGTATTGGAAGGAACTGAAAGGCAGAGGTTTGCATATAACAAGGAAAGCATCCACTGAATTGTCTCACAATTTATGAATCTCTTTAGTTATTGCCAAAGGTACATCTTCATATTTAAAAATGCATAAAGCCCGCTAGTTTTTTTCTGGAGGCTTTCATTATTTTCAGATTATTATTTCAGTTATATTCACTATCAAAACCATGGCAGATAAGATCGTGGTATGGAAGAATTTGTGTTTTAAAAGGAAAATCCATGCTCTTTGAAACATTTTAATATAACTATCCTTATATTTGTATATACAAATACAGCACAATGCCTCACAGATTCTTTCACATCACTTATAGCAGAAAGGCACAGTTCAGTTGTTCATGCACCACAAAATAAAACATGTGTACAGTGTATGAAAAAGAAACTTTTTTTTCCTCCCTCCCCATCAGGGAAGGCAAAATTATTTTAGGACGACAGTAATCAACCTCAAATTTTGTCAAAAACTTTTCTCCCCTATAAATGAAGCATTTGACCTGATTAAATGTGAAGGATGTTTCAGAATTAATTGAGATACATACTCCTAAGTCCATGTTTATTTAAAGCTGCAAAGAAACATGGTAGAAGATAGTTTTCAGGACAATTACATAAATTTAGGAAGTTTTTATCCTCATTCGACTGCCTTTTTTTTTGCATTAATCATACGGCTTCACTTAGAAAATAATACTGATTGACAAAAACAAGAAAATTTAGAAATCGCTGTAATTACTGAAATCAGCCAATCAACCAGATAAAACCTAAGCATGCAAAACTATACATGAATATGTAACTAAATTTTTACAATGCAGATTTAATTTAAATTTAATTTTATGCATACACATATCCCATGTGTGCCTGCCACTCTCATACTACACATGGTGGTAGCATATGATAAATCATATTAATTATGCACCATGAAAAAACTCATTTGTACTCTGCCCCTAAATCTATCTCTGTCAGGGCTATTTCCTATACCTTAAATACTCTACAACATCCAGTCACCATCACTGAGTTTTAAAAATAATTCTTTTCTTCCTAAATGTGAAAATTCATATGCTTAGAATAGATAACAAGCAATGAAATAATTGCCTTATATTCTGATAACCTGCAATCCAAAATAACAGGAACTTTTTCCCAACACAGGTAAAAAGGGAGCTTTTCATCTTCTTTTTTTCCCACTGATAAGCTACTCAACTAACTTACTAGAAAAATTAAAATATTTCAGCTGCCACAAATTCAGAAGTCAAGGTAAGTGGACAAACTATAACGACAGATACCTGGAAGTGTTTAACATTCATCCCTATGCAGCCTTTCTCTAAGCACATTAGAGAAGAGAGAACAATTAGAGCATACCATAGCATGCTCCCTTGGATGTTGTAGTTATAGCAGTTTTGAAACAAACTCCTGCAAGAACTGCTTTTGTGGTTTTGAATGGAGAGCAGCCCCACACTAAAGGACCTGGGGGTCCTGGTGGATGGCAAGTTGAACATGAGCCAGCAGTGCCCTGGCAGCCAGGAGGGACATCCATGTCCTGGGGGCATCAGGCACAGCATCAGCCGGGCAACGGAGGGGATTGTCCTGCTCTGCTCTGCACTCCAGTGCTGGGGGCAGTTTTGGGTGCCACAATATAAGAAGGACATTAAACTCTTAGAGAGTGTCAGGTGGAGAGCAACAAAGATGGTGAAGTGTCTGGAGGGGAAGCCAGAGCAGCTGAGGTCACTAGGTCTCTTCAGCCTGGAGAAGAGGAGACTGAGGAGAGAGTCTACAACATCCTCACAAGTGGAAGCACAGAGACAAGTGCCGATCTCTTCAGTCTCATGACCAGTGACAGGACTTGAGGAAAAGGCATAAAGCCGTGTCAGGGAGGTTTAGGTTGGATATCAGAAAAAAAGGTTCTTCACTCAGAGGGTGGTTGGGCACTGGAGCAGGCTCCCCAGAGAAGTGGTCACAGCTCCAGCCTGACAGAGTTCAAGAAGTATTGAGACAATGCTCTCAAGCACATGGTCTGACTCTTGGGGTGTCCCGCACAGGACCAGGAGTTGGTCTCAATGATCCTTGTGTGTTCCTTCCCAGCCAGGTTATTCTGTGGTTCTGTGGTAGTTTAAAGAATAAACTGTCACAGAAAGACAACATTACAATTCCACAAAGGAGCTCAAGGTTATTTTTCTGAATGGTCATAGAAGAAATTGAGCCACCTTTATGTTCCACACCAAAACAATCATACTCTGCATATGATTAAGAAATAATCTAGATAACAGTCCTGTTCTGTAGTATTCTGAAAACCGTTTCAGTTCCTAAAGGAATTTACCCCAAATATTTTACACTGAATTTCAAACACCCTATGCAGACACAGTACATTTTTTCCTATTACATACACACACACAAAAAATCTCCAAAAACATCACACAGAAGTTTTCAACTGTCCCATACATATATATCCACACCAAACCATCCATATTGTCACTCCACAATGCTGTGGGGAAAAGAGATTTCATTAGAATCTTAATGGATACCAGATCATCACCATGGAATGCCACAGAAGCGTGAAAGCAAAAGTCATGTATGGTGCTGGGAGATGGAAGATTAGCATATATTTCTTTTATCAATTTGAAAAATCATTCTGGAAGTGAAACAAAAGGAAGATTATCTTTAAAGAATTTTATACAGAGCAACATCTAGCCATCTTAAGTAAGTCAAAACCTTATAGTATCACTCTGTACTTTTACATTACCCAAGAGTTTTCTTTAATGCAATGTTTTTAATGTTATCTGAGGAAAAACAGGTTATGGAAACAACTCTACCCATCTGCCTCTTGCTCCTTCAAGTTCTGGAAGCTCTGTTATCTGTGAACTGTCACTGAAATTGGCTACAGCACTGGAAGTGAAGCGTTTCATCAAAATTAGCAGCAAAAATTGACAGACCAACACTTAGCACTGTCACCAAGATAAGGGATGCTGAAATCCACCCGAAGCCACAGATACCTTTTTAGTCTGTACATCTAGACTAGCAAACAGAACTGTAGCTCTGCAATATATTTTGCAAGAATTTTCTCATATGACCACAGGAAAGGTTGTTGTTTCAGTATTAACAGAAAAGTGTATTTAAGATATTCAGTCAGTGAGGGAATGTAGGCCAGCTTTATCATAAAGTACTTGAATGGGGTAATGAAAATCCACCACTCAGTTTTCATTATTTATTTTCCAAGACTTTATTTAGTCACAGAAGCTATGCAATGATATCATATGAACTTGCACATTACTTTAAGAAACAGGGAAAACAATTCTCACACTTCAGAGGTTTAGAGGCTAAAGCTGCCTTGTCTAAAATTGAGATTGATAAAGCCAATTTATTAATAATTATTAAGATACATTGAAATGCTGAGAAACTAATGAATTTAACAGAATCAAGTTACATCCACAACATCATCATTAACTACTAACAAGGCACAATAATACATATAAAATTTTAGACACTGTGAGCAATAGATGTTTTATTATTCAAAGTGGAAAGGTCACGGTATTTCACCTATATAGCCATTTATGTTCCTGTATACATTTGCCTAATGTCCCTTCTAAGGGCTTAGAAGAAGTATGGAATAAATGCTCCATGTGAATCCAACAGCTCCTTTTCAGGGTGCAACATCATAACGACCACTTCTCAGAAGAAAACTGACATGCTCCACCAGCCAAGTGTTTCCAAGGCACCTCTGAGTCCCCAGCTACAGCACTGAGAAGGCATTGCTAGCCCGACAATAAAAATGTAAGTTGTCTCCAGTTTCTTCCCATATCCTCCTTCAGTATTACAATCTTACCCCCAACACAGAGACAAAAGTGCATTATTCCATTTACATCTCTTCTGTGCTTCTGAAGTAAAGACTTTTGGGCAATAATCACTGCATGGATCAATACAGCACCACTGATTTTGTGTTCCACTTTACCACATTACACAAACACATATTCAGATAAGCCAGGCTGGCTTGCTGCGTGTCCATGGTACACTCAAACTACCAGGTCCAGCAATGCATTAAGAGACAGTTTATTATTCTCACTGTATATTACTATGAATACAGATCACAAGCAGGGAAAATTCAAGATTCTTCAGTTAGCAAAACCCTAATTCTCTTCTTCTGAAGCTGAGAAACCTACACAAGTGGCAAATCACAGGTTAGCTTATTTACACTTAAGGAAGTAGGGTTGATTGCTGCTGTTTCTTAATAAGAGAAAACATGACTGATTCTGTTGATGATGTTTTAAATAAAGAGCCTTTTCCCATGACAGCAGGTGCAGCTTGCCAACAGCCACAAGGACAGTGCGGGAATGGCCACATTCCATGGAGAGCCTAGGTACACGCTGGCTCTTCGCGCCACCTGCCGGACAAAACCCCACTTGCACCAACTTGCTCCCACTAATGGGTTCGCCGCTCGTGTACTCGGAGGGGTAACCTACTGTCTTAGGTAACCAATCCGTCACGAAAATATTGGAAGAAAAATGGAATTGGTTGCAGAAGCAAACCAATTTTTCAAGTAAGTTTTAAATAAGTTAATCCACTTCTCTTTCAGTGACAGAACATATACAAGAACACGGTTCTCAACACACACGCCAGCTTCATCCATTTTGCCTTTTCCATCAAATACTGTTTCTTACTCCATCAAAAGGTATAGCTAGATCATCAATTCAAAAAAGACAGCCAGCCCTCCGATTTTCTAAGTTTTCCATAATTACACAATAGCATAAAAGAGATTTCTTTCTGAAAAGACAGACACATCGTGACTACAGTCTGTATTTCTCATGGGTCTCCTTTCAACAAGAACTGACGTACACATATAATGTTCTCCGTTTTTTCCAAAGTTGCTGAACTATTTGTCTCAGTATCTCCCCAAAGAAAGCCTAACATCAAACATACAGGAGCTATGCCATTTTTAATCTCAGAATTTAAAGTGCCACACATCTAGCTATGTTTTCAGAGAACAAATTAGAAACCCTCTGAGTTGGGGCTTTTCTAACAATCAGCTCAGTGGAATATTTCAGGTTCTTTATATGGAAAAGGAATCAAATTCTTAAAAAAAAATCTCATGGCAAAACAGCAATAGCAATTACATTCTTAATAATCCCTGTTAGACATTTAGAAGTTTGATTCTCAAGTGGAATCAGTAATAGGCAAGCTCCATTCCAACCACAATTATCAAACCTTGGCAAGGTTTAAGTTGTTGTTTTGAGATCACTCTGAACAATGATGCATCTAGTCTCCTTTATTTTGATGCCCCATTTTCCTTTTTAGAAGCATTTAATCTCAACGTTTGCAATAATGCAGTAGTTTCTCAATGAGATAATATATTAATGTACTTTTTCTTAAGGACGCACAATTCTTCTTAATGTGTTTTGGCTGTTTCTTCCACTATAAGATCCAATACTTTCCACTATACATGGTCCAGCTGCTTCACAAAAACACCCTCTTTCATTAGAGAGCAATAGTTAAGCCTTTCAACACTCAAATTAATTCAGAAGATAGTTTACCTTGCTGAAGTCTTGACTCCCTATGGACGAAGTTCCATTACAAATCAGCAAAGTAAGAAAGTCTGGAATAAAAGGGAACGTTCTCCTAATGATCACTAGTTGCAATCCCGTATTTAATAGGTAGAGGACATATAATAGGCATAACAAAAACATTAATTCACAGTTACAGGTTTCTGGAAAAGCAACATCATGCTAGGAAAGATTGTTCAGGATGTGCTTTTACTGGAAAGAAAACTTTTTATGAGAAAAATTAAATACACTGAGATCCAACTCCACTTCAGCTGTAGGCTAGTTCTCTTACTTAACTTGATTTTTTTCTCCCTCATTTACAGCAGGAAATCTCATAATTCAACTTTGTTTCTTACCACCTTCACCCTCCCTCAAATAGACAATCTAAGAGATAGAAAAAGGCATCTGTGATCAGCCAAGTGTATATTATTACTATGAAATTATTCCATGCATTACAAAGCCAACCATCATTTCTGAATTTAACTGTCCAAATACTGAGTATCTTCCACTGTACCACATAATTGCAGCTATTCTGCAATGATCAAGAGGTTAAATGTATTCATGAGAGAGTAGCAGTTAACCAATCTCCTGCTGATCATTGTATCATTTACTCAAGTGACATTAGGTCAACTTGAGCACTTACCTAGTTTCTTAATCTCCCCAACACCATGAAAGAAAATCCTTAAAGGATGCAATGATCTTACTGTACTACTGCCTTATTAAAAATCTGATAGAACTGGATATAGACATATGCACCACAACTGGGCATACTGTGATAAAAGAAAAAAATAAAAACAATACTTCCTAGCTTTACTGAGATGACAACAGAGTTGATGCTAAAAATCATCAGTCCATTGTGGCAGGGTACAGAAGAGGGAAGCAAACACAAGGACAGCATCACACCAGTGAAGCCAGAACAATTTAAATCACCATATATCAGAACAAGGGAGAGACTGCAAGAATACTACCAGGTAAGGTATGGTAAAAAATATCAAAGTCCACATTCCCACCTGCCTCCACAGGACAGAAGAGCATTTTACAGTAACACATCTGGTTTCACATGAATGTACAAGAAAGACTGACGAAAAACCAGAGGTACAAATACCCAGCAGCATGTGTCAAAGCCAGCTGTGGCAGTCAACCCACTTAAAGTTTCAGGTCAGTAAAACAGCAATTGCTTTTAAACCTAAAACTGTATGAGATTAGAAGTAGCAATGCACCATCCAACACAAAAGCACACTGCCGTATGTTCAGAAAAATTCCTGCTAGATACCTTTCCTTTGTGGAACTTAAAAAAAAAAAAGAAATCAATGAGGAGGAATGTTCGTTCCCACCAGAAATCCGGGAAAACTACATTTCCCCTCCCTGCTCCAGTGCCTGCAAGTCAGCAGTGTCATTCAACCCAGTTTGAGTCTCTTTGTTTTGAGAGTTACAGCTATCATCAGGACCATGGGAGTACTTTAGCTTGAGGAATGAGAGCTATTGTTTCCACACTGTCTGCTTACCATCCTCTGCTACATTACAGTCACTTTGCAAGTACCACAGGCGTGAGAACATGTTGGCTTACAGGAAGGAAAATAAAAATATTACTTCATCAATTTAGAACTGTGCCCTATTTAATTATCCTTTAATATAAGGATGCTGCCCCACAGCAAAAAAAATTAGCAGAAAGGAATATGCCTCATCAGCTTCCAAACAATCCCATCATTTTAGGCCAAACTTTACTAGGAAGCTCAGAGAATTTTAATATTTGCCTTTTTGTCAACTGAAACTGCCAAAGCAGTGATCAAGTCTTCTACAGCAATAGCAGCACTAGGAAGAAAGTTTTTACAATGCTAAAAATTAAGTTTCTTAACAATATAGAGTATCACTATTAAACTTCAGGTCAGTGGAACAGTATCTTGTCCTCCACAGCATTTTTTTTTAAATTAATCAACCTATCCTAATCATGCATGAGTACCAAATTCCTAAGACTGCTAAGAACAGTCAAAGAAATGGTAATTGCTGTATAAGAACACCAAGCAACACCCTAACCTACTACTGCTCACCTACGCCACACAGGGAGCACTCACTTTGAGGTTACCGACACCTCTCACTTCAGATCCTGAATGCAGACAGAAGTATAGACAACAGTTTTCCTACACTCATTATGTTATTCCCCATGCCCACTTTATCTCAGTTTATTTTAAAGACAGAGCTGTGATTGAAATTAGTTTAAACTTTCATTACGTACCTCTGAGACTGGAAATCAGACCAATAAAATTAGATTTGTACACGAGCACACACTCCTCAAGCAAAGGCGAATCTCCTTGCAACTTGTTGTTTACTGTTTTCTCATTAAATGTTAAAAACTATAAATGCATCACTGTGTCAATTAACATGTTAACTGATTGAGAATGAATTCACAGTAGTCTGCTTTTCGTGACCAGGGGTAACAGGATACAGCATTATGGTTAAATTTTCCTAGATCTTTCCAAATGTCATTTTTCCAGTTTCTTCCTACTCTTCATGTCCTTTCTAACCTCTTTATCCCCCTTTCATTTCCATACCTATAAATATTTTAAGGAGTTGCAGAAGCTTTTGATCTAAGGCCAAAGAAGTTCATCCCTATATTCCTGAGTTTTATCCCTTGTTAATCACAGGTTATAACTTTCTGCAGTTATCCTCTAAGTAGAGTCCAACAACAAGCTGAGAAAGTTTTATTCCCAGAAAGGCATCTAAACTTCAAACCCTATAAATGATTACACATTGATTTCTTCTGGTCATGTAGTTTACTGCCAAAAACCACTACTCCTTTTCTTCTCATGTGGCCAATTCTACCTGGGTAAAAAGTTCATGGCCTCACTTTTGTAACACTTCCCACTTCTCCCACTTCTTAAGTGACACTGGCAACACAATTCTAGATGACATTTTAAGATTACCCTCACTAACACCACACACAGAAAACTCCAATATTACAGCAGACAAGAACAAGCCCTTATTCCGAGCCAATACAAACACACAGTCAGAAGCTTCAGTTCCAGAGGTGATGCACTGCATTTAACCTAGCTTACTGATCTCGACTGTGTGGGTCCTACAAACCAAACAAAAATCTAGATGAACAAAGGCATCCTCAGCTGACGAAAATTTTAACAGCCTAAAGGAAGCTATTTTAACAGCCCTAGAATCTTGATTATCTAGAATGAGAAAATGGTCCTAGTGAACCTTTTCACTGTTCAGGGTAAGTCTCTCATGAAGGAAGAAGACTATTATATGGGACATCTGGAAAACAGAAGCATCGTACTGTGCAAAACAGGGATGTATTGCTTAGCTCCTACATGTATTTGATCTCTACTCATTCTGTATCATTAACAGGATACAGAAGAGGGTTATGCCTACATCCACCTCTAATAAACTGTGCAATATCTCCTTTCAGTTCTCTCTCATGCTCAGTACATCTTGACAGCTGGAAGCTAACTGAGGCTGATGGGAAGTGACTTACTTCCCCAGAAAGGGGGTATTTTTGAAAAACACACTGCATATGCTCACAGGACTTTTTAACCTAGGTTAGTCTTCTCTGAGAGATTATTATTTTACCTACTTTTCCCATTATTCTTTAACTAATGATAATTTGCAGCACAAGCTGTATTCTCAATTCTGAGAAATCACAAGCTTTAAAAGAGAAATGTTAACCCCAGCCATCACCACATCTGTATTTCATCCACATCCAAGAATAAAAAGTATAAGAATTAATAAAGCCACTAGTTTTAATCAGATGACTTAAGAAAGGAGTCAACATCTAGAATTCTGTCAAGCAACTGAATAGACAGTTTTGTTTTAGATTCAAGTACACCGTGAATATTTTGAAAACAATGATAGAGACAAGATGAGATACATTTTTATTTAGGGAAGAGAGCACCCAGTCACCAACTTTTTGCATCAGCTTGTCAAAGTATTACAGTTTCACAGCTCTAGACCAGGTCTACTCCAGCCTTCTGCTGTGTACAAATACAAAGCATATAGGCATGTCTATGAAGATGGATGTTCACTTCCCTCTTGCTACTACTAAATTAGATCTATCTACTGGATTAGAACTGCAATTAAGTATTTGTCAGAAGTCAAATACAGACAAAGAAATATGAATGCAAATACATATTCATAGGTAAGGAATTAATGGAATAAAATACACTAGGGAGAACAACTCTCTAGTCTTAAAAGTTAGAAGCAATTGAAGCACAGAAAACCAGCTATCACTACTTGACAATTTTAGCATTTCATAGGAATGAAAACCTCACATTTTAAAAAGATTTTCAGTAATTACTCTTAGATGTTAAGCTTATTTTAAGTTAAACAAGAATATGGTTTTCAACTTTATACAGTGGTTTAGCATTCAAGCGATTTCCTCAGTTCAGACTCAGTGTTTCTGAAGTCTAGCTAACTATTTTCGGGAGACTCGAGATAACAAGCCAAGATTAGCTACTTTGGCAATTTCTATTATATAGTTTTTATGCTTCTCACAAGTGCCATCCTTGTACTTGCTCTGCATTAACTTTCAGAGTATTAATTAGCTGCTCACACTCAAGCATTGAAAATGTGAATCCCTGGACAGAAAGAACTAAAACTTAAAGCAACCCAAGCTTCAGATGCAGTTTACTCTTGCTTTGAAGGAGGTTTATGTAAAAATAAATTCAGCCACACCTGATATTCATTAGATAAATCTGAGCACAGACAAATAATGATTTGAAAAATTTCACAGAATTCCAAAATAAAACATTTAAATAAAGGCCTTTTATAATTATGTGGGTTGGCTAAGCACAATTGATACTGTCATTCACTTATCTAACCAATTAGTGCTTCTAAAGAATGTATTTTATTTGTTCGCAATCATCTATTATCTATGCTGTAATTTTGCAGCTTCTCAGACAACAAATGGCTGTCTTACATCTGGGGAATAAAACACACAAAAGGGTGTTGGTGTGCTGTTTGAATACATGCAATTACTGGTAGTTAAGTTCTAATTAGCATAATTAGTTTTGAAACAGTTCTCATAATAACTGTCAACATTATGTCAATTTAGCTGAAGTTAATGGCATATTTAACAAAGACACACTTACTCATTTTCAGTATTATATTTCATTATTTAAAAGAAAGGAAGAGGCAAAGCTCTTTCTGAAGAAGTATAACTGTTTTTCATAGACATTCAACATTTCTTACGTGGTTTTTTTTTCAGAAATCCAATTTATAAACCAGTACTTTATATAATTAGCCCCCTCCAGTTTTCATAAGACCATTCTTACAAATCAACACTGATAAAATGGCAATAAAAAGCAACTAAAGTACAGATGTTTGCAAATTCAGTGTTCTGTTGTTTTGGGGAAGGCAGTTTGCAGGGGGATGAGTGGTTTGGAGGGTAAAGAAATCAAGAGGTAAATCCTGTAAAAAATGAAGTAAGTAGTATGCTGAAAAGCAGCAAATGTTTTCAGTCATACCTAGACAAAACATCCCTTTGCTGCTTAGCAGGAAAGGGTACAAGCCATTCACAAAGGCCAGTTTTACTGCTTTTCTATGCTACTAGAAACTATTTCCAAGTACTAAAAGATGATTCATTATTAAACTAATAGTCATTTCACTGACATCTTTCACATTTCCAAGAAGAAACCACATGCCTTTCAGAGCCTGATTTACTTCATGGTGTATACTCATCTCACACAACGGAAGGAATAGCCAACCTAAGCTCAATACTTACCATAAAGCTGAAATCACACATCCAGTCTTGACTGAATTTAAAAGCCAAGTGTATTACAATCTACATGTTTCATTTGAGCATCTTGTTTATGGTGTATTTTTATTATGGGAATATTTCATAGAGTAAGTTACCATAAAATAGTCATGAAATATGCTGTCTCAGAAAGCCCTCTGGACTGTGAGAAATCTTTTTTGTGGCACAGAGGATTTTTTTTATTTATACAAAACAGATAAACAAAATTAAAGACTTCCTGCTCCTTAAAGTAAGAGATTACTTTTTTTTCATTAGGAAAAAAAACCACCATACAGCCAAACAAGCAATAAATCAATAAAACCCATAACAGGCTTTTGACACTAAACCATGACAAAGCCAAATCTGAAGAAATTTTACCCTATTAAGTTGGGCAAATTCTTTTCCTTTCATCTACACATTTATCATTATGTATCATAAAGACACTTTATGTTTAGGTTTCCATTGTTTTTATACATGCCGCTAACTAAAAAATGTTAAAATCAAGAATTTCATTCAATCTATGTCACACAAAATACCTTTCTGCCTAAAGAACAGTAAGTAATTGCTCAGTTTCAGACTTGCTATCATAATTTTATCAGCTTGTTACAATGAGAAATAAACAAAATTGGCTTTATTTCAGTTTATTTTGAAGCATTTTCCAAAAATTCTGCTCACAGTATTGAATAGAAAAGTCGAAACAGTAAGTTTACAAATGGTATTTGAAAATACTTATGGAGTGGCAGGGGACTGGTAGAGAACAGGAGAATGACTCCTAAACTTTGGACACTGAATGAGGCAGCAACTTGAAGTTACCTCCCAATCAATCCTACCCTGAAAAGATGCCTGAAGTCGAATGAGAATGATTGACAGCCTACAATGCAAGGAGTTGGATAAATCAGCTCTATCACAGTTTCCCTACACTCCTGCAAAACTCAGCCCTGAGACGCACACTGAATTGGCTTCCAGGAGCACATATTACTGACTGTGGAGAGGAAGAGACTGACCAGACCAACGTGACCCATATAAACGTCCTAAAGCAGAACCACTCCTCAGCTCAGCTTTCCCTTTCTATTCAGTGTTGAAGACATTCTGCATTATTTTCCTAATGTTTTTAAGTCCACATTAATTCTCCGTGCCGACTCTCGTTGTCTGTTTCACCACCACAGAATCTGTCATGGACGGTTCAGAACACTCATGACAGAATTTGAAGAGTAAGTAACACAACTGTCACTTAACTGCCTCTGAACTATGGGGAAACCTCACTGCAGTTACAGCTTCCTCATGAGGGGAAGAGGAGGGGCAGACAATGATCGCTGCTCTGTGGTGAGCAGTGACAGGACCCGAGGGAATGGCCTGAAGTTTTAACAGCGAAGTTTTCGGTTGGATATCAGGAAAAGGTTCTTCACCCAGAGGGTGGTTGGGCACTAAAACAGCTCCCCAGGGAAGTGGTCACAGCACCAAACCTGACAGAGCTCAAGAAGCATTTGGACATTGCTCTCAGGCACATGGTTTGATTTATGGGGTTGTCGTGTGCAGTGCCAGGAGCTGGACTTTATGATCCTTTTGGGTCCCTTCCAGCTCAGATTATTCTGTGATCCTGTGAGTTAAGAGTCCACATCAAATCCAATACACTACCCACTCATCACAAAATCAGCCTTCTCCTATACGTCTTTAACTCAGTTCTGTGGGTCTTACATGAAAACTGTTATTTTTAATTTATAGTCCAACTGCCTATACTACAGGAGTGAATCATGCACAGCTATTGAACTCCACCTGAAGCAACACCTGCAGCCCATTTTTAATCAATATTCTGTAAAAAAATCTATAGTTTCCCACAGAAAGGTTTTACACCTGTGAACCAGTGTGAGATTTTGTGAATTTTTAATAAATTATTGACAGAACAAGGAAAAAAATTATGTCTTTTGTACCCTGTTTGCAATTGCACTGAACACTAGTATGTATCTTGGACCTGTTCACTTGTCATTCTTGCCTATATTGGCTCATAATCACTGCTCAGTTAGATCCATATCAGCTGAGTATCAACCCAAGCGAGAACGATCAGCCCTAGTAAAAGAATTAATAACAGGCTAATAATTTTTCAGATGAGTGAGACAATATATTTAAAGTAATTTCAACTCAGACTGTGAACAGCTACATGAAAATTCTTCATACAAATCTCTTCTCCATAAGGGTAAACTCTTTCCTAAGTATGATTAAAAGCTCCAATTACTAGAATCTAACAATAGGCCTCCCAAATTCAATTCTGCCAAACCATGGAATCAAGGGGAAAAGAAAAATATGTAAGGAGAGGGAGTGATCCCTAACTTATGGCCCCTTCTAAGCAAAGACCAGAGTCCTTCAAAAGCCTGACAGCAAAGTATTTGTCAAAGGAGGCTTGAGAAGAGCTCTGCCTATGTGACACTAACACTAACCTCCTCAGGAGGCAAGTCTGATCAGCAGTGCCAGATAAGAAATAAATACTTCTGAGGAACCTGCACCTCCACCCTGTGCATAATCTGCTCAGATCTGCTTAGATGGCTCTTGCCTGCTTTTGCACCAGCATGAAAGAAACTGCAGTCAGGCACAGATAAAAGATGTGGAGAGACAGGAAGGAAGGAGTCTGTGGCAGACAGATAGGCCATAAAACTATATAGGTGATGAGTGAAAGGGCCTTAAGGAAGCAAGGCTCACTGAATTTTTCATTAGTCTGTTGTTTTATGACCATTTAAAGTATTTTTTGTCAAAATGGTGCTGCATCCTCCTCTTCCTGTATTTTAAGCATCACCGCAAAACAAAAGCACAATATTGCTAGCAGCATGCCACCTAATAGCTGTGCAAATAGAAACAGAGCATCAAACAGCAACACAGCCCTTTTTAAATTTAGTTAATTTGAAAGAAATATTTTTTTTATTCCCAAATATACAAAAGAAGAAAAAATGTGGGTTTAATGCAATTTAAATTCATTTCTGACCATTCATCTACTTTCTTTTTCATTTCAATTATACGCAATCCAAATACTTCATTCGCAACTGACAAAATATACAGGTTGACACTTAATTCCCTGGAAAATATTAGGGTTCAAAGCATATAACTTCCAATAGAATCAAGTGTTTATAGTAAGTGTGGATTCCAAAAAGCCATATCTGCCCTAAAGAGTCACAAACAGCACCACCACCAAGCACAAGCCAGGATTAGATTTATAGGTGAAGATCTGTTGCATTTGAAGTGAAATACTACTTCAGATAGATCATGGAGGAAACAGCCATCTACCTAACAATATATGAAAAAGTGTCATGGTGATGTCTGTTCAACATTGGCTGCTTTCAATCTGAATACTGTGTTTAAAAAATCCAAAACAAATCACAAAATAAGCTTCCCCTAGAAAGTAGATATGGATCAACAAAGTTTTAATGACCAGCCAAAAGGCAGGAGAGAGAGGAGGCAAAGCATTAATAATTTTTTTTCCTTTCTTTATACAAGAAATGTATTACCATAATTCTTTGAAGAAAAGTATAGGCTAGTACACAGGGCCCTGCATTAAATTTCAACACTTCTTAAGATATTAATATACAGAAACACAAAGCAGTAAAATAGATGCTTGAAACCAAAAAGCTGAAAGTTCAAGTGTATGATGCATCTCTGCCCCTTTCTCCTCCCTTATCATTTCATCCAAAAGACTTAATAAAACTCATGCTTCATACATCTGTGTCCTCATGAGGACAAAGTACTTCAGCAAGTGGAAACAGACATTGATAGAAAAGAATGCTCAGGAGAAAGGACAGTTGCCTTCTATTGCATGCCTTTTTTTTTCAGGAAAGAAACCATTTAAATGCAAACAGCTATATTAATGCAACATTCAGCTCAGGCTTTATGCAAAATCCAGTAACCCAATTCAGAGTTACTGCTACTATAAATGTTATCCAGCTGCACTCAACATATTAAGAAATGTTGTGTTGCATGCATTAGGTACTTTAAAAACTTAGCTTAAGGAGGAGAGATTGGTCTGGAAATAGACTCTGGTTTGATCCCCATCCTCCTACCAACAGATACAGAGATACAATTTTTTTGGTACATTTCTAGCATTGAAAAAAATTACTCACCAAACTAGCAGTGAGTGAAGGTGCTGACTGTCCAAGTGTTTGGTAGCGCATCCGAACAAGATTAGTGGTTTCTATAGGTTGCCACAGCTGCTGTCCAGTTGCACTGGGAAGCAAATATTTGCCTGTCAAGTGAAGCAAAAGTGAGTTAAAATATGAGATGTTGCAGATGAGGCAATGCAATGGACAGTTTACTATAATACTCTTGCCACTCTAAAACATCTTTAACTCCAGCCCTGACTAGAGCTGATTCCAACAGAATTCCTGCTATTCACTTGCTAGTCCTTCACATCTTTCACATTATCTTTCCACAAGATACAGTTCTCACAGGCAAATTAATTTTTTCACTGTTCTCACAAGTGTACCTTTTTCCTACATAGAAACACATTTAAAGCAACAACAGATGCAAACATCCAGAATGCTAGTTCTGAACCAAAAGAAACTTAAACTCTGGAAGCTAATAAAAAATGAAAACAAAAAAAATTTATTAAGAAATATTCCTCTATTTACCCCTTGAAGGAATCAGGTTCTGAGGCTGAGGGACGAAGTGAGATTTATTGGAATATGACACTTATCACCCCAACTTTTACACCGTTGTGGGTGGGTGAGGACTATTCTGCTTCTATTTCAAAATTCCTCATAATCTACATAACATGTATCACTCAATTCCCAAGAATCTTTATCCAGTGTCCCAAGTAAGGGGAGATGACCAAGGTGCAGGCCAGCCATTCCTCAGGAGTGCTCCCATGGGGCTCTCAGTGCCTGTGCTCTCCACTCAGTGGTGTCACTTCGCCTCGGGCAGGAAACCGCGACCCCAGAGCCACATCGGGTCACATTCCCCATCGCAGTGTGATGCCACTCAGCCAGGATCATCTCCCCACAGGTACTAATTAGGCAGACCACATCTCCACCTCACGAAGCCGGAGCTACAAACCAGCAGCAAGGAGAATATTCAGGGAATTATACTAAGATGACAAGCATGTATCAATACTGTTAATTTCTGCTTACTTTCAGCCATTGTCAAGAAACAGGACAACAAGCTATATACTGATCTTGGCAATAAGTCCACCTTAAGTTCTTACTTATCTCTGAAAACTATGCAAAAGTGAAACAATCACATTACTAAAGCAACTGACTTCTCTTGGAAAACCAGCAAGCTGATGCAAAGCAACAATTCAGAAGACTTTTTCTTTCTAATCAAATCTCAGTTCAAAGCACAATGCAAGATCTTGACTGAACAGATCAAATGAAAAACATCGCCAAAACACATGGCCTGAACATTTGTTTCCTGAAATTTTCCCCACCTTATTAATCTTGCCATCTCAGACAGCTATGCAGTGGCTATGTGCATGACCAATGACACAGGATGTGTACCCTGGTAAATCAGCAGAGGTTTGCCAAGAAATCAAAAGCCTTAGCTTCATAACTTTATTTTAACAGTAGATCCACAGAGAGTTGCTGAGGTCTCTGGGAAGTGACTGTCTTGGAAGCTAGAAGTTCCCAAGCAGCAGCACAGGATAGTCTTTTTACATTTTCCAATTAGGCCTCCAAATGTGCTATTGTTCTTTGTTACATTGGTAAAGCGGAACCCATAAACATTTTTTCACCCAATTTGCTAACAGCCTGCCCGAGACTAGAAGAAAAATATACAACAAAGCTGTGGTTTCTTGCCCAATTATCTAGGATAACATGGGGGTTCCTAGGACTGGAAAACCTGAATTAATTTCCCATCTGCTCTCTCTGCCTGTTTCTATCAAATTCTGGTTCCCTTTTTGCGTAGGCTCCCATCATCCTCAACTAGAAGGGTGCAATAAAGAGCTTAAGGCATTGACTGCAATATATACATCTTTGATATTCCATTGATGTCAATCCCGAAATATACCAGTGACATATGCAGTCAGAGAGAGCTTTATATCTATTACCTCAAAAGGTTAATTCCTTCTCATCTGGACAGGAAAAGGAGAGTTAAGAAGTGACTGCAAAAAACTAAGTTATACAAACCTTCCGTTTAAGTAGGAATGTTTTACTTTAATGCTTACTACATCAAAAGATGCCTTTTCTTTCCTTCCTTTTTGTCTCTACTCCTCAGTCACTGGCAAGATGAAATTCCCAGAGAAGGGTGAAATCAAACATTTCCTAGTGCTGGGATCCCTGATTACAAAAATCTATCAGGCTAGAATGCAGACTACAAACACTGTAATGAAACTCCAATAAGGTTTCCAGACTTCCAGCAACATCCAGACAGCTCCAAACCAGCCATAGAAAAATGCTTCAGCAATACCTGTTTAGTCAAGCAGACATAAAATACACATAACTCCTTCAGAAACTCTGTATTAATTCACTCTAGAAGCCATCAGGAAAATTATATCAGACAATTTTCAACTTCATCACTGTAGCATAATATCAGAGCATTTTATCATCATAGTAATTAGTATTTGAAAAGCAGTAAATCTTCCCCTGATCCATAGAACAACAGAGAATTCAAGAAAGAAAAAGGTTCATTCTATTAAAGTTTGCTCTAAAACTGGGGAACATCATCATTCTTTGGTTAACAAGTGCACCTTCTCATAGGGTGCTGTGGTTTAGGAATGGTATTCCCCAACTTAGTATTCCCAGTAAAAAAGAAAATCGTAAGCTGCTCCCCTCCCACTCTAGTGGGACACATAAAAGGCAGAGATCAAGGATTGAGGCAAGGACCTTTACTGGAAACAGCAATGGGATAAAAAAATGAACAGCAACAACTCTGAATACAAAAATGTACACAGTGAGAGGGTTATTTACATGCAAAAATGCTCAGCAAGTCCAGGACAATGAAAAATAATGGCAGACTGACCCTCCACACACCACGCTTTCTCCAGGACCAGAAAGAAATCACTTTCTTCTTGGTAGCAAGAGAAAGAGACCCTTTCCCTCACCTCCCCAGCAATGAGGTGAGATGGTAATGAATAACATTTGGGTCTTGGCCATGCCCACTCGGCACAGCACACGGCAGCCCAGAACTCCTGGGCAACGGGCTCAGCCTCCCCGACAGGCAGGACTACAGCACACACCACCACACCTGGTACCGTAAAAATCAATTAACTCTGTCCTGGCCAGAACTAGCACACAGGGTGTTAAAAAAAAAGTCTCAAAACCCACTGTCAGATACTAGGCACTTACCAGAGTGCACTAATTTTCATTTTGTATGAATCCCACTTGAGCTTCCCAAGGAAAAAGATGGAAGGCAATCATTTGCATTTAGTACACAAATTAACGCTGTTTTGTTCAAGTTTGGATACCCAGCCAAAAAGGTCTAAATAACAAGACAATTTAGTCTAGGAGGAGAAAAATATATTAGAAGTAAGTGTTATAATTAATGCTTGTACTTACTTTTGTAGTAAATGTGCACAAGATCCAAAACATGGAGAGCTAATATTATCTGTACCTTACCATGTGCAGGGCATTCTAACAGCCACCTTTACCATTTGTCCTTTACAATAATCTATATTTTACTCTGTTTTTATCTTGCTCAGACATCTGAAAGGAAGTCTAAGGTATCTTGATACAGAGGCTAGAGGAGATGCAATCCTACTGTTCACAACAACTTGTATTAAGCCCTTCCTTGAAATGTAATATTTTGCCTGACTGACAAGAAAGCAGAGTGGATTTACTCAGTCAGTATCTCCAGTCTAAGAATTCACTTAATATTTCATTATTTTTCCTGCACGATTAACATCAAGAAATTTAAAATAATGTTGGGGGTGTCTGTTGAAAAGCTAAATTAGGCAGTAAACACTATCAAAACTGCCAGTGAAATCATGAGCATGTGTGATGCTGGAATGATCCCTCCTTCCATCCTTACCCCCAGTATGAGCCTTGAAGGTACTACGGTTTTCACAAAATACTGGAATTAAGGCAAGCAGATTGTCTAGAACTCCAAATCTTCTTTTCATAGTAAACAGGCTTTTAAACACAGAAATGGCATACGAGAAATACGCTTTCTAAAGAAGTAAAAATAGCCAGGCCTGAGACAAAGAGATGGTAACAGATGAATCTCTTATCTGAGAATAGCACTAACCTACCGCATTAAACCAGTACACAATAAAAGTCGCTGCCCAAAGTGAGTTAATCAGCAACTCTCCCTCAATTCCAACAATAATAAAAAAAAAAACTTTAAAATCCCCTCATACTGTCCACTCCCCCTTTCCCTTTACATTATAGCACTTCTACACTTTTCTTGTTATCGTTTCATTCATAACAGTATGAATTTTACTGTATGCATTTTACTGCTTTTACATTTTCTTCGATAACCCTTAAATTTATACATGTCCACAATTCCCCTTGTTAAGTGATTTAAATGCCACTATTATACAAAAAATTTGAGCTGAAATGCATTATTATTTTCACACTGCATTCATGTCTGCTTTCAAGTTTAATGCTCCAAGCAGCTACTTTCCTTTTTGAGTGAAATGATTCATGAGGGACTGAGAGGAAGGCCTCAACTCCACCTCAACCATCCCATCCTAATTCAGTGCTCTGGCCCATATTCAGCATATAACACTGCCAGCGTCCAGACCACTGACACACTGGTAGTAATGTTCATATTACTTTCATCAGCTATTGATACTGAGTCAACAACTGACAGAGGTCCTCTACTTCTGTCCTCT
The DNA here is from genome assembly GCA_013397845.1 of Melanocharis versteri. Classification (NCBI taxonomy): domain Eukaryota; kingdom Metazoa; phylum Chordata; class Aves; order Passeriformes; family Melanocharitidae; genus Melanocharis; species Melanocharis versteri. Next base: position 326,797 of record VZTG01008333.1, read on the forward strand.
TCAATTCCAAAATGGTCATTGTTGACTTCCTCCCCCACTTCCTCTGCAGAAGCTTTGCTGGTATCTTTACTTCCCTTCCTGTGCCTGGAACTACCAGGACAGCCTAAAGTAGCAACACTGGAACTAACAGCATCTCTTCCCTTATCTGAATGCAGTCCTTGTTAGTCCAGCACATTTATCAAAATACATTTTGATGAAGGGTGATTTAAGTTGAGTACGTAATAGCAATAATTTAGCATTATTTAATAGTATTACGTCATCATTGGTGAACATAGGTAATACATCACTGCAGTTCAGTGGCATCTTCCCCTTGAATTCCTCTTGTATATCTTGTAAAATATCTTGTATATCTTGTAAAATTAATTTGTAATGAATATTTTACAAAGGTCCAAATAGAATCATTGTTAATTCTTACTTCTATTGCATTCAGCATGTGCATAGTTACTGTATGACTTACTGTATAAGGACAAAATGATTTGTATAAGGACAAAGAGACTTAAACCACATACATTTCCACAAAGATCAGTCACAAAAGGCAGGCTTTGCTTTATTCTAAATAGAAGTCTTTCCTACTGCTGAAGTACTGTTCTCCTTCCTCTGTCCCACTCAAATGTGTATCATAATAGGATGGCTGAGAATTACTAAATGAGCTCAAATCTAATACCTTCAAATCTTCCATTTTCAGTTAGAATTTAGAAATTTGTCTCTGATAATTAAACAATTGCATATGATTAAGAAAATGTTTTGGCATCCAAGTAAGATTTTACTTTTACAAAAGTACTTAGGACAGTGTAGATTGCACTGCTAGTAAGTCTGATTTGTAACCAGTCAAAATGCAAAAATAAATGCAGAGGAAGCATCTTGAAAGTTTTTGATAAAAGTATTTTTTCTTAAAATATTAGAAGCAGTCTTCTATTACACTACTGCAAACAGAAGACAGGCATGTACTTTGCTGAAATGGAGAACCTGAACTTGGGCTGACAGCCACTACAGACACGATTAGTCCAAAGCGAAGCTGTGCATATGATTACAGTGTACCACAGACCTACCAGAAGCCAGCATCAATGTGTTTGTGTTAGCTGCTGTGAAATAGCAGCCTTCAAAATAGCCTCTTGCCATCTGGACATCTTTAAGACAAGGACCAAGAAATACTTACTTAAATTAATTATCTTGTTAAATCCACTACAGGTATTTATGATGTAAGTGAAGAATATTTTAAAAAAATACAGAAAGCTAGATACTTCTCCCTCACTGGTTTACTTAAGTAAAAATACAACTTATCTTGTCTCAAGAACTGATGCTCTGGACAAATCAGACTTGCCAAGTACAGTTTCAAGTGGGTTGCTCACTCCACAACTCTTTTTGGGGAGCCTTAGGAGCATGAGCTACCTCAGAACAACAGCAACAAGCCATGGCAGAAGAGAAAACTGGACTGTACTACAGAGTGCTCTGGGTCATGAAAATGCCCTGGAAAGAAACACAGATGGGTACTGCTCCCTCTTCTTACCCGTCGCATATTTCCAAACACGAAAAAACCCAGAAGAGCTGAGTTCATTGACGGGTCTTGATGTGAAGAGAAGAAAGACTGAAGCCACCTGCCACCATGCCACCAGAGCAGCAGTGGCAGTCCCTGCACATCCAGAGCAGCCATTGTCACCAGATGATAAATTGTCTGCACCTGGTGAGCTAACACAACGCTTGTTCTCTGAAAACTGCTGGCCTATAGAACTGCACAATGTCCACCGTGTAAGAAGGAGAACTGCAAGTTCACCAGCCCCTGTGCCCTGCCAACTCAGCCAGGTCGACTGGAACATTGGGGTCTACAACCACCAGGCACCACCAGAGAGAGCCCCAGGACAGAAGAATGCATGTGTAAAGGGGAAGGACAATACGTTAGTAATTTCAGGAAAATGATTTTCATATTCTGGGACAATTGATCAATACGTATGTAAAGTACAGTACATAAAGAGGAACCTCCCTGTACTCAGTATGCATGCCTTTGGGAAAAGCTATCTCCTGTGCATCTGGCAAATAAAGAATGCTTGTTTCTTAATGCAACACTGGTGTTAAGAACGTTTTTATTTTTCCAAATTTTTGGTAACACCACTGCCACTCACAAACTGCCTGAGCAGCAGGAAGTGAAGACCAAAGCTGGAAGCAACATACCACCACTTTCACCCCCACAAATAAGTGAAGCCTCACTCCAGGTTCAGACACCTGCCAGGTGAAAGGCAGAGCCTCTCACTTCAGCATTTACTAGGTTCAAGTTAGGGCACTTAGCTTTACTGCCTCTAACTGAACTCCTGCAGACATCCCAGCTCAATCTCAGAAATTATGAGGACACTGCAAATTTTAGGGTCTATTTTCACATCTGGGGGCAGGGAGGAGGGGTGGAATTAAAGCCCATCATTCCCATTAGCTGTTAACCACAAAGTAAAAGAAGAGTGGATGGATTTGAAGTCATCACTAGGAAACTTTTCAATATTTTGCCTTATTCTATTGTAGCTGCATCAACAAGTTTTACTTAAATTTCAAATGACCACCAACATGCAAAAAAAAAAAAAAAACAAATTACTGTTTTATTAATGTCTTATTTTCTGCCCAAAGATTAAAGGAGCAGGTTTTGTATATTACTCAAATACTCAAATATTACTCAACCATGTATATTACACGGTTGAAGTTAATGAACAATGCCACTTTCCCAGTCTGACACCAAGGTGAAATTTTCCTTTCAGCCAATTTGTCCCCTAAACATAACATTATTCAGGTAAGCCTGTAATTACAATTACAATTTCTTTTGCTACTGTACAAGAAGCCTTCATAAAAAATCCTATTACATTCACTATAGTTCTTTCACTTTTCAATGTACTACAGATTTCCTAAAATGCTCTATATTTGTTTCACTTTCTAAAATTAGATGAAGCAGTGGTGCTCTCAGGCACATCACATGATTCTTTGGGTTGTCCTGCGCAGGGCCAGGAGTTGGGACTCATTGATCCTTGTCGGTCCCTTCTAACTCAGGATATTCTATGATTCTATGATTCTGGCTGGCAATGCATGAAATAAATGTGGCCCACTGAAGGCAAACATTTGGGGTGAGATTACTAACTTAAAAAAAAAAAAAGGCAGCAGATCTACCTTAAAATTTCACCAGTATTGGCAGAATTGGAACTGGAAAAGGACACATCCAGCTCTGGACCAGAGACTAGTAGGATGAAGGCTTAGATCTGTATCCAAAAATACATATATATAAAAAGAAAATCAAGTCTCCATTAACTACAAAGGGATGCAGAATCAAGACTGTTTATAAATCAATTACCAGGAATAAGTCACTATATCCCAGAAATAATCAAAATGCTTGGAACAAAATTCTCTCACTGAAAGTCATTTAAAAGACAATACAAAATTTTGCTGATAAGGAAATTAGTCAGAGTTTCTTTGCTAACAGATACTCACTGAAGTTATATTTCTATATTGACTATTTGCAATCTATTACTGAAGTACTGTGACAGCAATATAGTATTTGAAAGGCATTTGAGATCACCAGCAAATCTCCCTAACCTTTAATTAATTAGATTTGGAGGATAAGGATGGGTTTGGGGTTTTCAGTTTGGTTTGTTTGGTTGGGTTTAAGTTTTCCATACCAAAAATACCTAACCCAATAACACTGTTAGCCAACCAGTGACAACAATAACTACATGATAAAAACACCCTACAGATTGAAGTTGTCATTCATGACACTACTACCTTACCTCACAACTCCACTGAAATACAACTCAGCAAAATAATTAGTTGGCAGTATTTATCAGTGAGCTCAGAGACAGAACACTCTACTGCTACTGCTTCCTCTTCTTTATCTTAACAACAAATAGGTTATTTTCCCATAATTCTAACATGCAGTTCCAAAACTTATAAACTGCCAGTCCATTCTATAACACAAACCTAATATACAGGTATTACTGCATCCCTTTCTTCCTTTTTTCCATTTTACACCTGCTCTAGAAAAATTTCAAGGTCCACTTCTATAATTCTGCTAACAGTAGGGAAAAACAGATACTTAAGATTCACACTGGACACACAAAAAGTTTAGTGCTACCAAAAGCACATTAAACTACATGCAAGCGCCAATGAGACAGAGTTCCTTTCAACATATACTCCATTTAGCAAAAACAAGAATCCTGCACACCAAAAGGTCAGAGATAGATGATGCTGGCAGACTCATAACAAAACTGTGCCTAGAACACACATTTTAAGGGCCTCGAAAATTCACTATTGTTCAGTTCAAACATTATGTGAACAACTTCTTCAGCCAGTAACCAATAGTCTTGGCTCACAACTCTCCACCAGCTCAACATTTGGGGTTTTGCTGACAGAATTTATGGTAAGAAACAAACGTCTCCCATTTCACTATGAAGAACTTGCCCAGCAACTCGTAATTGACATTAAGCCAAACATGAAATGATGTGTTAACGTGCTATTTTCTCTAAAGTACCCACTATGACCCCTTTTTTTTTGTCTTATGTATATGTTGTTATGCCCCATAATTAAATCACTACATGCTTATGGTAATTTTTCAAAAGGTAAAGTTTCCCAACAGAAAATCCTGCTCCTGTTTTCACTGGAAAACATCTATAAATTTTTCCACTCAGGTTGTCAACCTTCATTCTAAGGATTAAGTACAGGAAGTGTTTTTTCCGTCTTCTGAAATATTTCTCTATCTGTACATTCAGTTTCTACTAAAGCAACCGACTTTGAGAAAGCAAGTATGTGGTCAAATCATTTGCTTTACAACATCCACTAGAGAGAGACCACAAGGGAGAAAAACAGGAAGACTTAAGCCTCTAGGAGCACAGATCATGTGTTCTTGATGTGCAATTATAGTTTATTTATAAATATGCTGCAGTCAGTTTTGCACTAATGAGCTCAGGTACTAGCAACAACAGGACCAAAGCCTCACAGACCTCAGATTTAGTTAATCAGCTGATTAAATACAAGCATTTCGCTTAGTCCAGGCAAGTTCTTTCATCTGTGCTTCTACGGTTACACTGCTAAACATACTTGAGCCAGCTAATTCAACAGCTCTTAGGGTATTTCTTAAGAAGCTACTACTCAAACTTCAGAAATTTAACATGCATATTAATTTTCTCCACTTTTTGTTTTTCCACTATGACAAATGACTCTTAACAACTTTCAAGCTGCTTTTGTAAGTGTCCCAAAGAGGGTTAAACTCTATTTCTCCCTCCTTCAAAACTGGCAGCTTGCAAACATATCTGCTAATTAGGCACTCTACTGCTGCAGTTTGCTTTGATCTCAACAACAATCAGCTTCTCATGTTCTGATGATACAAGCACGATTAAGCAGCAATCGAGGAGTTAAAGGCAAAATAATGAGACAGGAATACAATATCTTCTGTTCTCATCTCAGACTATTACATGGTGCAGATTCCAGACATGTCAAAGAATATGGAAATTATCTTGCTAGGCGCTCAGGGAAGTAAAAATCGACTCCACTATGCAGGCTGATTGAAGCCTTAAATGATGAAGGTAACTGACAATGACAAATATAACCTAATGTCATCTCAAACACCAGCGCACCAAGAACCATCTAAAAATGCATATTTCATAGCAGAATATATTTACTTCATCTGGAGAAGACAGCTTTGTACTGAATGCATTAAAAAAACAAACAAAAACCCCTCCACGCCGCATTTCCTCAGCCGTGTAATTATAGAATAGATTGTTTCTATCTCTTTCTACTAATTCTGGAATAAGTTTAACACGTGGCACGGTGCTTTAAGGAAACCTTTGAGGAAGGCAATTGAAAGGACTGCCAGATATGCCGTGGGTAGGCAGTGAATGAATGAAGCAAGTTGCGCTTGTGATGACGCACACGTGGCTGCTGAACCTTCCCACCTCGGTAGCCGGGAGCCCAGCAGGGCTGTGACTCTCCCTCTGCTGCTTTTGGGGACAGCCCCCAGGCAGCTGCAGCTGAAAAGGCTTTCGAAACTGGGTACATCCAGTCCTGCCATGCATCACAGTGAAAGCCATTTTGAAACATACTTCTGCTCTGATGTGAGAGGGGAAGAAAATGCAGGAAGTAAAATTTCTTATTAAAAGGCACATCTGATAGAGCTTTGGCAGTAGCAGTCACTCTTACCCCATATCCTACAGCACCCCAGCTTCTGGGGCTGGGGACAGGCCAACAGAGTCCACCAAGCTGTATCCCCAGGGACAGCTACAAAATCCCAGGGCTTTTTATCGGGTGGCATAATCATGTATTGTATTCATATATTCCTGGTGTAAATATGTATAATTTCTCTAATAACAGGAAGAAATTTTGATTATGTACACAGGAAATACAGAATACTCCCTCTTATCTACACCAAGCGGCCATCATTAATAGAAATAATCCCTTTTTGAAATGTTGCCATTAAACTAATCACATCATCGTTATGATAAGCAGTTGTATATAATGGGAAGGTCCCATTCCCAAAGAGGTTTCAAGGTACAAGTCACATGATTGTACAAGATCAACTTTCCCCATTCACAAAGTTGTACCGACTAGCTGACATTGTAAGACTTAATGAGCTAATCTCCATTTTCAACAATATTAGTGACAATTTATACGGCCCAATGTTTGTGAAAATTCTGCTACTGCCAATTGCTCCTCTGTATGAATGGGGGAAACCTCCTCTTCCAAGTCCTGCCAGCACGTGCCAACCCATGGATAAGAGAACAGCTTGTTTTTCATGGTCCATAAAGCTGTTGATCTTTCTGCTAATTAGTGTTAGCAGAGTGATGAATCTCTGAAGCAAAAAACAGACTGAGAATCCCCAAAATCATTTCAAATCAACCACAGATTAATTATACGGGAATAACAACAATTGCTGAGCATATTTGGATGACTGATGGTGGAAAGCTGATCAAAGCAAGAATATTAAAGAAAAAATATATAAATCACAAGATTTTTTTTTGGTTTTAGCTCTTCATGATCTGTAGACAATATGTGATCAGAAGAACATGAAGTAATTTTACTAATGTAAAATGCTTTAGGATCCTTGGATTAAAGATTCTGTAAAATGAAATTAGTATGTATTATGTTACCTGTACTTGTGTAAGATCAATATAAACCTAGCAGGTAACAGCCCTACCACAGTGAGACACAATTAGCCCACCAGGAAGTCTTTTCCAAGTAGTCATTGATGAGACAACAGTAGGCAAGATAAGAAGTTCAAACTATAGGTAACAAAGTGTATCTTTTTCTTTATATGTAATGGCAGAGCTTATCAGTACAGTATAGAAACAACTGAGTTAGCTGCAGCACTCTCCAAAATATGACCTCTTCCCAGAAATATGTTCTCATATCTTTCAGAAGTAGAAAGGGAGATAGCAATCTCCAAATGCTGCACAGCAGGTGAGAAGACAGAACAGGGCTGCACTGCCCATCTCGGGGCAAAGTGAGGAGCAGCGGCGGGACATGAAAGTAAGGGCAATTTGTTTTGCTTGTCCAAGTGATTTGCCAGGTTAACCCTCTCCACAGTAAAAGCTCATTTAATTTCTCATCCTTTCACATTACCTTCTGCTATGGATTCTATTTAAGCATCTCTGAACACAGCAAACTAAAATCTGTAGACAATTTAAGCCAAAAACCCTCTGACTATAGACAGCCCTTTGAAGTTTGTGGAGATCAACAAAACCAGCCACCACAGAAAAGCAGCTTTTTAATTAAACATCTTTTCTCCTGATTTGAAACAAGTTTTAAAGTCCCAGTCTATGCACCATTAGGAATCTTTAAGAAGGCAATCTAAGGCTACAGCAAGAGGCATTTAAATACATGTGTATTAAACAGTTGTCTATTGTCCCAGGAATAACACAGCTGATCTCATCTAACCACACCTCCTTCTCAATTCTGTCTAGCATGCCTCCAATGCCCCTGCACCCAGAGGGCACCAGCATCCCTCTGAAGCCATATGCTTTTCCCTCTCTATCTGACCTAGGGCTATGAAACAAGCATCTACAGCTCAGCTTTGTGACAGGGCTTATCCTACAGTTCAACAACCTGTTCAAGGATTGGCAGGCACACTTTCTGTGGCACACGCAGAACTTATAAATATCCAGTTTACTTTCTAGGCAAATGGTGTAGCAAGCACTGTTACGGGCTTGTGTTCATGCAGGGAAGGGGAAATCTGGAGCAGGAGAGAAGTTAGGACACAGCAGGAAGAGAAAAAGGCAAATACTAATTATAGTGTAACTGACTATGTTACCCAAAACCTTATAACCTGTTGGAAACATGACCTTTTAAATTAAAAGATGAATTGGTCATAAATTACAATCAAGTTATTTTACTCTGAAATTGTTTTACCTCATGAATGCTTATGTTTAGCAACCACAGTTATTAAATTCTTTTTCATCTTGTCTTTCTATTAAACAGGAATATTAGCACTTCACAACAATAACTATTAAGGGAAATTTGCTACCCTAATAGCAGGCCACATGCTCTACACTCTTTTCATTCCAAACTCAGTCTCTCTGTTTTTCCAGAAGTCTTCCTCCTTTGCAATGAAGATTAAGGAAAGCAATACTGCTGCAACAATTATATTGAAGAGGTTTTTCCAAAATATAGCAGCATGGTGTCTCCAGGAACCAGTATTCATTTCTTTTATTGGACAAACTTTAATCAGTGGCTGCGTAGCAATTTTCAACAGAATGCAATAGTAGATTTATTCTCAAAAACATTGATTTCATTTTTCGTCTACTTTGAAAAGCATGCTTTGCTTGTCACTGAAAACATGTGGTTGCTGGATTGCTTAAAACTGTGCAACTCAGGAGAAAAAATTTGGCTCTAGTTTCCCTGAAGCTGTGTCAAAAATAATTTCAGTTTCTATCCCACCTCTGCAGGTTTTCAACCCTCTTTTCCCTTGTGTTGATTTCCCACTGGAAAGACCCAGTACATCATTCTCAATTTTTCTTGTATTCATACATAAAGAGTTTTGTAATTTACTTCAGCCAATTCAGTATAGTAGGTTCTCAGTAAGTGTAGTCTTTAAGGTTTTGCAAGTCTCATTCAATATATTGCAACAATATAGGTTTTATTTCTTCTCATATGTCCTGCATAACATTATTCCTTCCTGTAAAGCTCAATAAACTAATTTCTTCGGGATCTATTCCCTGATATAAAACCCCTATCTATTTAACTCTATTAATATTCAGCCCTACAGGAATTGAACTGTCCTGTTTTATATTAACAAATAAATTTTGTTTTGTTTGTTTTCATTGTTAATACTGCTTACGCTCTACGGCTCAATAATACTGTGTTTTTAACAGCCAAAGGAAAGGGAAAGTAATATACAAAGTGCAATTCACTTTTCTAACATTTGGAGTGAGCAATAAGCATCAGCATAAGAATATTCTGCAAATTTGCAAGCTAGGAGTCTTGTCTCTTGCTTCACTTACTCCCACCTACTGTATTTTAGGAGTTGCAAATTTTTTAACAACAGAGGCAGAGATTGAACTGTAAATAATTTCAAAGATACTTTTCCGAACTATTTTCCAATTAACTGACACCCACTCTTAAGCTAGCACTTAAAGGCATATTAAAAGTAATAAAAGAGAAGAAAGAATAAAAGAAGATAGTAACCAGTAATAGTGATATTAAAGACCAAGTACTTTCTCAAATTACAGGCCTCCAAATATTTTTTCCCCTTTATGGATCAGGAATATTTTTTTCAAAAACATTAAGACTTAAACAGAAATTTGGGAGGGAATATGTGAGCATAGAAGTAATCCCTTACCAAGCACATGTCAACTCACCATTTTAAAAGAAGGATTTCTTGTGCCCCACTTCTTCCTTTTTTTTAATGGCACTATGATTCTCTAACCTAAATTTCAAACCAGAGCGGCAAACCACTCTTAAGCATTAAAGAAATCTAAAAAAACCTCAAAACTTAAGTATGTTAAGAAAGGTATGTAAATACATGACCAAAGCAACGCTGAAATTACTAACTTCAGGTTACTGAACATTTGAAACAACTCAAGGAATTAGTTCTCTATCTGCAGTGGTTTCTTTAAAATACTTTTTAAAAATCCCTAAAGAATATAAGGAACTTTCTGTCACCACAATGAGTTTGATTAATTTAATCAGTATCATGAAAGCTGTTAAGATATTTAAATTATTTTAAGACACCAAAGCCCTAGGGTATTCAGGTTCATTTAAAGTGCATTGGTAATAAAGCAGTTTTACATCACTGCACACTATTTTCCCAAATCCTGACATGAAACCCTGCACAACATATTGCATGCAGACAAAAAGCATATGCGTTTCCCTGTAAAGGCCTCAAGCAATAATTCAAGCATAGAGATAAAGACTAGAGACTATGGCAGCAGAGCACACTTGCGACATTTGTTTTTGATTAGGCTGTCTTCTTCCTCTTTATCTGCACGGCTTATATGGCAAAGTTCAATTTTTAAAGACCGCCACTCCACTTTAAAGTTAGACAAAAACAAAATTATAAAACCACACCAGCTCCTGCTGAAAAAATAACTGCTGGCAGTTTTCAGTCTCAGTAAAACAGTAGTTTGGTTTACACTCCAAGCTTTCAGAGCTGCAACACTCCGGAGTTGCCAGAGGGTTTACTGAAATGGCACAAAATTGACACTTGTCTGCTGCAAGTCACTCATCTTTCATGAAAGCCCATAAGGATCACAAATACTCTTACACTGTTTCTGAAAGCTTCATAACAACTCAAGATAAAAATGAAGTTGCAAGGGAAGTGACAAATCTTACCCTAGTGACACTAAAAATCAGAGCAACAATTATGTGACGATATGATACAAGAAATTCCTGTAGTAGCATGTTTTTCCTCCACATAAAGTATGAGATAGTTTAATTTTTTAAGTTCTTTAGGTTCCTTAAGGTTCCTTGGGACAAAATGACTTGTCACTTACCAGAAGCCTTACAGGTGGTTTTAAGGTGGTGAATACAAAGAGACATATTGCTATAACTTCTTGGAGTTTCTTCCAGGGAAAGGTTAGGGAAAGCGGTAGGAGAGGAGTGAGAAAAGCAAATACTCTAACAGTACTTTTCAGACACTTACTGCAGAAGAGTCAGCTCTATCCACTGTGGAACCATTTTTCATCCCCAAGTGAAAACAAGTCTGAACAACTCACAGAATTTAGAGACAGATGACAGTCCTATCTCAAGTAAACATCATTTCAACTTCCTCTAACTTACATTTCATATACTTGATTCTAACATTAATCAACATCACTTGGACAGATAAAACAACTTCCTCATGAGAGGAAGTGGAGGGGCAGGCACTGATCTCTTGTCTCTGGTGAGCAGTGACAGGACCCGAGGGAATGGCCTGAAGCTGAAACAGGGGAGATTTAGGTTGGGTATCAGGAAAAGGTTCTTCATCCAGGGGAGGTCAGGCACTGGAACAGGTTCCCCAGGGAAGTGGTCACAGCACCAATCCTGATACAGTTCAAGATGTGTTCGGACAATGCTCTCAGGCACATGGTGTGACTCCTGGGGATGGTGCTGGGCAGAGCCAGGAGTTGGACTTTACGATCCTTGTGGGTGCCTTCCAACTCAGCATATTCTGTTATTCTGTGAAATTTCAATGTTCCAATAAATTTACTGTAATCTATTGTCCCTCTTACCAAGCACAACAAATTCCTCTAACTATTAGCCATTATGTGCTTTTGGAGTATACTTAATTCAAATTCTAGTGAATTTAAAAATTACTTTTCTTGAAGTACACAGGCCCATATTTTTTTATATTCAATTTGCTCCATAATCAAAACCAATCACTCTTCAGTGACCATCACTGCCACAGAGGTCCCAGCATACAGTCACAATACCAGCATCTAGAAGATGCTACTAGGGCAGGGAGGGTCTGAGCCTTCCTCAAGCATCCTGCTACCTCTGCATGGCTCCACAGAAGAGAAGCTGCAGGCCACAGCTTGTGGCTAGTTGGTAATGCTGTTCCTCCCCTGTGAATATTCCACTACATAAATGAGGCCAAATTGCATTTTCTTTAATGAAATTAAGTCTAAAAGCACCATCCATGCACTTCAACTCCTTGAGGAAACAAGATATGCCTGATCGCATGGATGGATGCCCATGAGTCAGCAAGATAAATGCCACAGTCATGCACATCTCAAGATACAGATCATTTTCAGGCTGTGCTTGGCCACCTAGCAGCAGCCCATAGAGGCAGAACCTCAAACGTGACCCATCTCACTAACAGTCAGGGAACACACATGGAAGAGACTTATGGACACTCCAGGTGGAGCTCACAGCTCTCTCAAAGAGCTCAACCATACAGCAAACACCAGGGGTCAAGGTGCCATCAGCTCCCCAAGTGCTAAATCTCCAGGTGACATTACACACGCCCCAAACTCACCAGTCAGAGCTCCTCCAAGGCTTCCTCTTCTGAGCTGTCTCCCATCTTCACTCAACTGCCTCTTAAATTTAGGAGACTTTCCAAGGCCAGATGACACTTCAGGACTGCTGGATTTTCGGAAAGGCATAGGTGGGGGTGATAATATGTGATCAAGCTGCAAAGAAACAGAAAAAAAACACATAACTATACTGTTTAGATGCTTATCTTCATTGTAAGAAAAATGTAAGCTACCTTCAACTAAAGATTATGACAGCATTTGGAAAAAAAATATCCCAAAGATCTTAAGGTAACTAATTTGCTAACTGAAAAGACAAATTTTGCAAGTGCCAGATTTATGTTTGGCTGTGTAAGAAAGCCATCCTCCCCTTGAGCAGTTCACACCACCTCCAACCACACTCACACAGACAGCATTTTTCACAGAGGTCTTCTCTCAAGATCAAGGGAGATCATAGCTCAACATACTCAACCTTCCATGAAGCAGCCTTTCTGCAGTTATGAACCACCTGATCTGGAAACCTACTCCAGGTAGCAACTGGCTCCTCAAATATTTTTCTTTGACCATTTTTCCCCACATCCGTGTCACCAGTCACTAGATGGCACTGCACTATCAACAAACTGCTCAGCCCAGGGAAATAAACAGATTTATCAACGCCAGTGAGAAAAAAAATTAAATTATCCTGTTTATAAAAGGCGTATTCATTTACACTGACTTTGTGGTTAAGAGGAAATACAGATCCTCATTCTTCAGATTGGGTTCCTGTCATCATTCCCACATAACGTTTTAGCTGCCTGGTCTTGACAATACATTGAATGTCTCAACATTTGATTAAATCCACAAAAACAAGACAAAATGTATGTAAGCAAATAAAAAGAAAGTATGAAAAAGCAGGGTATGAAAGTATACAAAGTAGAAAAAGTTTTACAACCATCCTTCTCTTGTAAGCGCTGCAGTGGCATGGTGTCATCATTTTGAAAAACCATTTCGATTTTTCTTCTGTAACATTTAAACTCTAATTCCCACTACAGTTTTTCAGGAAGCCAAGCGCATCTAAGTTTTATATTTTTACAGTTCATGTACTGAGACTTATCAGCCAGAAAATCCACACATCACCTGCATACCTGACTCCTTCATCCTTTTAGTCCACTGAAAGGAAGGAGTCGAGGTCACCAGAAACACTGATGAAGCTGCACAGCAAAGCCCATTTTTGCTTGCAGTTAATCCCACAGCAATGTACCATCTTCCCTACAAAGCATTTTGAATCCCATGTTTAGTTCCCTATGTATTTAATATTTCAGGTTAGTTACTGTTTTGGGGCTTGTTTTAAAGGTTTCCTTAATCAAATCTGCAGCTCATTGGAAGTGTACATACACTCCTAAAGCATCGAAAAATGCAACAGATTTCTGAATCTGCTTCTTCAGTATACTAAGACTCATAAGTTCACAGCAGACACTGAAGTATTTGATTAACTCACAGCCCCTCCCTTTAGCTATCTCCTAAACTGAGTGGTTTTGGGGTCACAAAGAATAACTACTTAACCATTGCTACTATCCATCTTTCACAAACACAGGCATGTAATAAATATTTGTATTCACAACTTCTAAGATACCTCACAAGGTGAATTTAAAAATTAAATACAAATTATTCTTTTAAAAAGGAAGCAACTGACAATAGCTGACTTCTAAAAAAACACCATTTTGAGAGTCTTTCATGTAAGTTTAAAAGCAAATACTCAAACTGCTTATTGACTGATGGATCCCAGAGATTGCTTAGTTTTAGACTCCAAATTAGTCCAAGCATCTGAAGACAACATGATCCCATCAATGCTTTAGGTGAGTTACTGGCAAAAAATTCATGCTCTTTCCTAAAACAGGTTCACACTTCAAAGTAACCAACCACATTTTTAAATCTCTTTTTTTCCTGAACTAAGGTGCATCAAACTTTTAAACCACAGAAGAGGAAAAAAAAAATCTATACATGCACTAAGCTCCCTACACATTACCACTTAAGCCAACATAATAGAATTTTGCATCTTCCATCCTCTCATCTTTACCCCTTTTACCCAGGTATTCAAACTTCATGATTGTTCAAGTCACTCCCACAATGAATAGACTTGTGCATTCCACAACATGCAGTCTGATTTAAAGTCATTATTTCCAATTAAGCTGTGCTCCATTTTCACAGCTTTCAGGGCTTCAGAAGAAACTTTAAGACAGCACTATAGTACAGATCAGCACAGTACCATGTAGGTCTTCAACTCATGATCAAGACGCTTTCCCAGCTTCATAAAAGATGTTTGAGAGCTAAGAGTTTAAATATTAACCCCCATTAGCTCATAGTCTTAACAGCAATGCCCTGCCAGCATTCACTCACAAAGGTACCCCCTTGTTGCTAAGTGACTCTATCACACCAAAAGACATTTTTAAGGTCTAACACTACAAAGAAACAACATGGAAGTACAAGATTTAGTATTTTCATATTGATGAGCAACTCCTGCTTCACAGAAAGAATTACACATATATCAACAAAGCATTTCTGGAAGCTATCCAAAGACTCACTTTTGCTTCCAAAGGACCAAAATAACCTAAGAGCATGTAAAATGTGTCTTTGAAAGGAGCCTGTACATTCTAACTGATACTGCAGTAAGCTAAGAAGAGTAGACAAGGATATATCCTTTAACAGCCTTGACATAACAGCTCTGCATGCCTGGGAAATATGAGAGAAATGGACTGCAGAAAGTATACAGGCTTGCAAGCTCCCTTCCTGTGCTACTCTAGACAGCAACACGTACCAGAACTAGTGGGGTTTTATAGCCCCCATTCAGACCTCACTCCATGCAAAAGCATTTGCAGCAGAGGAAGAGGCTTTCTGCCCTCAACGGAACTGCCATCCCATCCTGCCAGGCAGAGCATTCAAGTCCAAGGAAACAAACAGAAAACATGAGATCCTGCTTCCTTGGAACACAACACTGATTCTAAAAATGCAAAACATCTTACATATTCAAATCCTACAAAGTGGTTAATTCAGTCAAAAAGACCCTACAATCATTTAGTTAGGAGATTACATAAAATCCAAATAAATAACTAAGAGCAAGACCTATTTAAACTTGTTAATACCTATTTGAAAGACCTCCTGGAAACCTGAACACTGTGAAAGTTCAGGTTGTGTATCTTACCAGGTACAGATCAGACTCTGCTGTCCACAGGACAACATTACAGCAACTATTTAGAGGACAGTTGAAATTTTACCAGAGATATTTTAAATCATTTTATTTAAGCTGCTTCTACTCAGCACTCAGTTTTGCCCATCCACAATCATCACTCTGTTGGTATTTACTTCATAGGTACTAGCTGTATGGACACATGCTGATGTTGCATGGCACGCAAACGCAACAGGATAACCAGGGTTTGGCTGGTTCCCCTTTTTTATCGGTCATATTAACTTGACAGCAAGTTGCAAGGAATACAATAGCTGTATCCCTGCAGGCAGTTTCTAACAGACACACATTCATGTTACATTTTGAGTATCTGGCTATCTCATGCTCTACCCACTGTCTTATTACTGCACTCAGGCTGCAGCCATACCCTTCTCTCAATACCCTTTGAAAAGAAATGTTAGTGACCTCAGGAGCACTGGGATAACAGAAGGCAGGTTTTTTAAG
Organism: Melanocharis versteri; assembly: GCA_013397845.1. Lineage (NCBI taxonomy): Eukaryota > Metazoa > Chordata > Aves > Passeriformes > Melanocharitidae > Melanocharis > Melanocharis versteri. Next base: position 342,862 of record VZTG01008333.1, read on the forward strand.
CTAAAAAAAAAAGAAAACAGTGAAAAATGAAAACTGTGAAAACAAGCGTATTTGGGAGCAGTGTATCTAAAGTACAAGGGGGGTTAAGTCAGCCTTAGAGTGTATACAGGCTGCTTAGAGAGGGATTTTTAATCAGTGCACATCTCACCACCAGTCTCTGCTGTTAATATTCACAATGCATGGATAGTTAACTTATTTAAAAGCCTCCCTCCCCCAACATTAAATAATACCTTCTCAACAAAGGCACTTTGAAAGACAGAAAACACACAGCAAACACCAACCTATGAAGAACATACTGCTCTACAACATTTGCTTCTTCCAATCCATTTTTCCATACATGTAATAAAAAAATCTGCCTGCTTATGTCATAGGTATGATGAATTTCTGAAGAAGCACTATAAAATTTAGAAGATAACAAAAAAACCTTAACTCGCTCCCCTCACACCTATGAACCCTACAAAAAGGAACACAGAATATTATTAGAGGAGAATGGTTTAAAAACTACATGGAACAGAGTATCAAAATATCCTTACCATAGACTTCTACATGTAGATTCAGAGATCCTATAGAAATATGAATGTAATTTGAGTGACAGTCTCCTCCAGTTATACAGGAATCAATTTGTTCTCAAACAATTTTTTTCTGTATTTTCAAGCTATTTATTTTCTGTGTGAATAGAATCAGATACATTCCTCTGAAGAAAATTATTCCCATACTGTACTATGGACTTTTAACAGCTCACCCACTCAGAAAGGATTATACTAATATTTTTTAAAACCTCAGTAGCATCAAATCCACCTATCTACCATAATGTATTTATTCTAAAGCTAGAATGAATTCTCTGCTTTATAATTATATCATCAAATAGTCATATCAAGTACATCAGCCCACATGTCCTTATGAAAATTAAGGACATGACAACTGATTCAAAATAAGACCTTGCATCAGTGTTTAGGAGCACAATTTGAGCTGAGTACATAATGAGGAGCGAGGCAGTCAGAAAGAAAATGCATTTCATGAGAGAAAATTCGTGGTACAAGGTGAATGAAGCTAAGAGAACACAATCACACTGATAACACCAGGATAAGGAAAATTAGCTGTTCTGGGCTGCATGTTGCAACACGGAGTGTCTTTTTCCGGTAAGAATTAAATCGAAATGAGAACTGAACTCATCTAATCAGCTCCACTGTTTTTTACAACGCACACTATGGTTTCACTGTCCAAACTACTTCACTCCCAACCTCCTCCAATTGCTCCACAGGCAGTATTTCTACTTCCCATAGAAACTGGGAAATACTGGTCAAGCATTCAGTCTTAAAAATATGAACAAATATGTTCTATTAAGCAATTCCATTTCTTCGTCCTGAATGCAGCACAACCTCCCTACCTCAGGTCATGCTCTATATGCATATTCAGTCCTAAACTTTCCCTAAAAGGGCTGTGCACTGTCACCCATTTTACATCTCCCCCAGTCAGGCACCAATCCAAAAGAAAGAGATGCGGTACCTGAAAACTCTCACATGTAGTGCATCAAAAGCAGAAAATATCCAGTGTAGTTTCACTGTTTAGGGTTTTTTTCATTATTAACCCAAAGTCCCCAAAGAAAATTACTCTAATAAGTATGTTGTCAAGAAATATGCCAAATCGCAGATGTTTAAAGAAGTGAGAAAGCATCAGGCTCCAGTCCTATGCAGATAAAAGTACAGAAGCCCCCCCGATGTTGAAGAGAGATTCAGTCATTCAGTAAAAACTCTCATTGTAAAGCTAAATGTTTAACAAGAGCATGGCTTCACAAACCTTACAAATCCCTCCTGTCTCTTGCATTTTCAAACATAAGCTATGCCAGAAGCAAGCGTGCTAAGACCCACCACTAGTTAAACACTGATTAACCCTTTATGATCCCAGTAGTCTGCTTTGATATAAATCAATCTGTTTCTTCATGTTATTTACATTGGGCTCCTCTCAGCATGCTGCCTCTCTGTCTGGCTTCTTTGCAAGCATTTTGAGAACAGTTGCTGGAACACAATAGGCCAGTAAAGCACTTTTTCTTGAGGCAAGCTATGCAAACTTACTTCAGTTAGACATAGGGGAGAGGTATGTTCTTATCATTTAAATACTCTCCCTAAGTCTAATTACATTTGGCACAGATAGATGAGTTTTGATTAGCTACACTGACACAGAGAGCAACACTGAATATAATCTTATTAACAGATAGGATCATACCTTCCAAAAGCATCTTAGAATTCATTTTAAAATACACTTTAGTCAATTAAGAGCATAGTGAAGTTTAGTTACTCCAAATGCTTGACAAGAACTCAGTAGAACCAAATTAGACTTGAAGAGGAAATGCTACAGTTGTGTAGCATAGATACCAGAGAAGTCTCTCTTACAGTACCATCACAAGCAGAGGTGCAACCAAACTTCCACAGATGTCCTGCAGTAACTCATGTCTGCAGCACACAAGTCCACTGCTTTTGGCCATAACAACATCAACTTTTGAAGGATTCTGCTTGTGGGTGCAATCTGAGCAATCCAAGGCTGCCTGTGAGTCTCCACAAACCTGTATCAAACATATCAGCTGAACAAGACTGTCAGCAGTTCCAACTAAATCAGCTGATGGTTGAAATACTCTACCTTCCCTCTACCCACAAGCAATATTAATCCACCTTAGTTTTGAGTAGAGTTTGGAGAACTATGCAATTATTCTGAATATTCACAGCCCTCAGAGCAGCCTCTGCAGAGCACAGAACCACAAATAACTTACCACACAGAGATAAAAGGAAACTTCTCCAAAAACTAAGACCACTACCAAGAAGCCATGGATAATGAAGGTGAAGAGTGGATACAAATGAAGATTCAACAGGCCACAAGGATTTCAACGGGCAAGGAAAGATCCCATTTCTTGCCCTATTTCCTACCACAATTCCTCAAAAACAAGCAGATATTTTTTCCACCACCATAGATCAAGAAGGCAGATCACTATTTATCCCACATATCTTAAATTCAGCATTGCCTTTCCATGGGAGAGGTCTTGTTCAGCTTGGGTTGAAAGATCTCACTAGTTCTCCAGCCTAGCGGCACACATCATTCTAGTCCCAGACTTCAAGCCTTGGATTATCTCACTTCCCCCCACAACCTCCAGTTTCCTTGTTAGGACAGTGACACCAGTCCATCAGCTACCGCAGGGACAGAAAGTATGATAGGCTCACTGCAGATTGAAAAGGATTAGAGACAGAAAAGGTCTTGTTTACAGGGAAATTTGCTAATCATTCATATAGCAACGCTTGATTTACATACGAATGCAACCTGCAACTGGCACTGCAAACATGTTCTTACCAAGGCAAAGAGAAGAAACCCACAGTAAAGCTCTGCGATTCACAAAGCATCACTTCTAACCATTGCATTTATTGATTTTACATCCCACATATATGCAGAACCACAGTGCTTATAACTAAAGTCACTGTTCAAAACTGTCCAGTTTATTATGCTGAACACATGATGTTGCATAAATAAAGAGCATCAGCAAACAAAGTCATGATGTTTTCCTATAGCATCGTACCTATCATATCCTAGGTAGTAAAGAAACATTTTAAGATTTCTGCTAAGGATCAATAGCGACATAACCACATTATCTTTCCACCCACTTCCCACTCATTCCAGAAATGCAAATCTGCATTTAAAACAATAATTTTTTTCTCGAAAACAAATCTGATGTCTGGTCAATTAAAAGCAAATAAATACAACTCAGACAAATCTGAAGTATCAGCTATGGCTGTGTTAAAAATAATCAGGTTGCATCCAATGCTTTTCCAGAAACATATTTACACATGATTGCACAGAAAATGAAGCACAGCCTTTACAGTATTCTACAAGGCCAAAAAGTGGCCTATAAATATGCATGTGCATTGCTCTCTGAGCCAATTATTACTTTACCCTTGTTAAGATGGAACAGTTTTGTTACAATATGACAGAGTCCTTCAGTTCTTGAAAGCCTCCTGTGTGCTGCATCTGTACACACAGACTCAGAGATAGACTGCTCCCTTTCCAGGAAACAAAGGAAGCAACAGTATTTGTGTTGAAGGCACTGCCTCTTGTAACTCAGCCTGCCCTTCATCTCCTTGGATTTACACACCCAGCTTTAACAAACATCAAAAGATTAACAAATAGCAGGTTTGGCAGACCTCACAGAAGGCCCTAAAAACATGAGCAAAAACCAGAACACAGTTCCAAATAAATATAGTCCAACCCATGGTTAAAAGAGATCACATAGGGCACTTTACTTACGCGTAATGTCAACCTTTTTTTATTTTATTCTGACAGCCATACAGGTATCTTCTCGGGAAAGCACATGATGTGCTAAGGCCTTTTGCTTTTTACAAAAAAACATCATTTCAAACTAGGAAAAACTGTCAGCACTCTCAAAAAAGTGAAGTCAAAGCATCGCAAACAGGCTGCTAGCCAGGATGAAGCTGCAGCAGCTCAACAGGTCAGCCCTACTAGGAAGGACACAGAGAGACCAGATCCAACGCAGCCGATTCTGTGAGGAAGTCTGTTTGAGGAGTTAACCAAAAAAGAGCACGAAAACAGAGAGCAGTGTCCCAGGGGTCTGCCAAACCCACTCAGTTCTGCTGCAAGGGTACCATCTGGAAAAAGAAAATCCCACTTTCTGCAGTGGTGCAGTTCCTCTAAGCACTGCCTGGGCATCAGGAAGCATGCTCATGTTTTACCTTTGCTTCCAGTTTTTAAAAGGGATCTGACAAAAGAAGATAAAAATAGAAAACCCACCCTTAGCTCCCCAGATGTGCAGCAGTGCGTGCCACTGCTATGCAGCAGGAAGGATACTCCCTTCCTGCCCCTGTCCTGATGGCCATCTTGTCAGGAAAAAGCATTTCATGGTGTTGAAATTCCCTGTCACTACTGCCACATCTGCCTGTTGCAAAAGACCCAGACAGCAGCCAGGAGGCAGCAAGAGAAAGCTGGCAGAAGCACTCCTGATTCAGTCCAGGGGGAGATCAAGGACACAGCCCAGCTACAAACCTGGTGGGTAGCTCCTGGGGTCTGGGAAACACCTCTGCTGAGGCAAAGGGACAAGAGCTGGAAACCTGCACCAGAAGAAAAACCCCCCCCCCCCTCCCCCCAGACACCATTTCAGACATAACAAGACACTGCAGGTTTAAGGAGCAGGCATCAACACAGCAGTCCTGATCCTTCCAGCAGGCCCACAGACACGGAGGAGCAGCAGGGGCTGACCCCCACTGCGTCCCCACAAAGAAACTACTTGGCAGGGCAGGGAAGAGCCAGTTGCAAAAATCACATCTTCCCAACACCAAGCACACACTTCAGAGAGTTGTTTTGTTTTCACTGGTTTATCTACTTTAAGAAGTGGGAGAGAACAAAGACCAACAAAGTTTTCAGCTAAAACAGTAGGAAACACCAAGTTTAAACAAAAGTTATTGATACTGTGACAAAGTACTATTTTCTTACCTTCCCTTGGATAGAGCCACCTCTGGCAGCTTTTTGTTCGTCAGTTTTCTATGGCCGTATTAATTTTCTTATTATCATATGCAGAGCCCTCAGTAGCATTAGCTATGCACTATGCTCTGCTCTAGATAAAGATATTAAACTAGCCACACTGAGTATTTCCTTAATTTCTCAATGAAAGCAGGAATTAGCTACACAGCAAACTGAAAAGAACTTTGATATTTTAGACACTACAGGCAGTATTTTCATCCTTGATTATTTTAATAATCCTTTTTACAGGTCAAGAAATCCATGACAAATGCATGGAAATAAGTATTTATGCTCTGTGCATGTGAAGGCATCCATATGCACACCTTTTTCAAACCTCTTCAATGCTTCAGCTCATACACAGACTTCTAAGAAAGACTTTTTTCTGGCTCTTTAACTAGCAGGATGAAAATTTAGTAAAACTAACCTTCAAAGTCACTTTCAATTGAAAAAAAAATCTGAAATACATAAGAAAGAAGCCTATTCATCTTCATCAGCAGTTGACACCATCATCATTTGTCTCATGGAAAAAAAATAATTCAGAGGAGAATATATATACTCTGGAAAGAGGTGGTGTGTTGTGGGTTTTTTTGTTATACCATGAATACTAATGAAGCAAAAGCAGTTTAGTTCTTTATAAAATCTATTTCCATTCACATTCACCAATGAGCTCCTAGACTACCTATAAAGGTTTCATTTATTCTATCACATTGGAAGCCTCAGAAAACTAATTGTTTATTCAAGTCTATCAGCTCCATCCATGCTCAATTAGGTCTCACTTCTCCCCCAGTTACAGCAAAATTAAAAATCAAAATGCAAGCTGAAACATTCCTGGTTCCACTGACCAGCTCCCCATAACAAACCACTCTGAAAAACCATTGTTTTAAGCACTGCAAGGACTTCTTGACCATAATGCAGCATTTGAGGGACCTTCTCAGCAACTTACAAAATTCCTACTCATTAACTTACTCCTCTGACTAATGGAAAACACATTTGAAATGCAGCTTTCTAGTAAGAATTGTGTTAAGAACTAGTAAGCAATGTTAACTATAACCCGGCATTCCAGCCACAGCAAGTCACAAGTACCTCATAAAAATGGGTGATATACTCTTCACATATAGTAAGTAAAAAAATTATTTTCAATTTATTTTTCTTTATTTAGACCATTAAAATATTAAATAACCCATTTTGCCACATAAAGCTTCAAATTCAGCATCACTTTCATTAGGAATAACATATCAAAGGGAATCACAACACATTTATGCCAGGCAGGTACAAAACAAAAGAGAGAAACCCATGATGAAATGAGCTTGGAGTAAAAGGTTCTCAGCATGTAATGGAGCTGAAGTTGATCCATAAATCAATGCAAGATGAAAGCAAGATTATTTATGTGAAGGGATTGCATTGTTAATTTACAGTCTAATTGAGAAAAGAAACACTTTACTTGATCAGTGTACCAGTGATGTGCATGTGTGAACTTGAGCACAAATTAGTAATAATTACCAGTAGGTGTATCTCCTCATATTTTTTAATTAAGCTTAAAGAGCAGCAGAGACACATCCAGAAAATGCAGGTTTTTACTGAGTTTGCCTTTAACACGCTCCTAAGTTTTTAAATAATGCAGCCTCGCCACAAGAGACCTTGCAGACAAGGGCTTTTTGATCTCTTTCTTCCTGTTCAGTGCTGAGAAAGACAGCACGTGCTGTTACCGAACAATAGCTACCGTGAAAAACCCTTTTCCTGAACCCGTTTGAAAGTGAACTAGGATAAGGCGTTTATTTGATAGCTTTATAGTTTTGCCCTCATCATCCAACACAGAATTCAGAGATTGGGATGCTTCTCCTTTAGCCTCACTAGTAAAATTAGCATAAAAAATATCAGAAGGGTAAGAATATCTGGGCGCAAGGGTGCACAATTCAATTTGCATTTGGCAGAGATTTGTAGTTAAGGACAATACTCAAGAACCATGTTTGTAATTTTAAATGCCTCCACTGCATTTCAAATCATCTCTAAGCTGCCATTTGTCAGTCTCAGACAATTTACCCAGGTCTATGATTACCAGAAGGCATTATTAACACTACCCAGCCTAAGAAAAATTTTTATTCTTTTTTAGTCTGATGACTTAAAGTAGTAGTACAATTAGGAAAAACTATGAAGACCATGTGAGAATGTAATCAGACAGGTGACACTGGATCATTTTAAATACTTCACCCCTCTATTTAATTCTTTGTGTAATCTAAGCAAGTAACTGTCCATACATTCTAAACAGCCCCATTGTAAAACCTACACTTATTAAATAGACTTACTCTTACTCGTTCTGTCTTTTTCATCCAGGCTTTTCCAATTAAACAAGCAGCTATTTAAAACAATTATACTGATGGCTGAGAGAAGAAAAGATCTCTACTTAGATTAAAAAAATCCTATATTAAGTCCCATTAGGCAAAGAAATGATAGCAGAATGTATCACACATTTTATCTGAAAGAACAGACATTAGTATATATGTGTAGGGAGCCACAAAATAGACATGAAAAAAAGCATCCAAATCTAAACAACTGCATTTTTTACGAACTGTTTAGAACTGCTATGGTTTCTTCACTCTCATACAGAAAATCTAAAATTAACAGCAAAAGAAGATGTATGGCTTTTAGAGATTTATTTGTAGATCATATCACCTTAGAGATTTACACACAGCTCCTTAGAAGTTCGGCATGACTTAAAACTCTCTAAATTACAAGGATTAGTCGTATACTAAATTACAGCAGTTGATTGGTATCACCATGAATCTCATAAGCAATTTAATGCAAGTTTCGTCTAAACGTCTACATTGTAGGACTTAGCACAGAAGCACTACAATGTCTGCAAGTTGGCAGTAACCTCTCAATGAGAAGGGGTTTACAACAATATTTTCCGAAAGTCACCTGATTTAATAAAACATGAAGTACAATTCTACCCATGATGTTTCATTACTGTGTTAGGGTCTTACTTCAACTTTCTTTGCACTTTCCACTAGTGAAAGGGGAGTGCTGTCAAAAGAGGGACAACAACTGCCTTCTATCATCAAGGACTACTCAATATCTCTTGCCTGTAAGGCAGCTGCACTTTTAATTGACTTGTAAATCAGCTTTGTGCACTCATTTCAAGTAAGCACCATACCTCATCCTTTATTCTCAGGGTTACATCTTCTTATTCAAAACAATGAAACCCTACATCTTTCATAAAACAAAAGAAGTTGTCTAAGTCAATGTCAAAAATTTTAAATCACACATAATCCTTTAATCTGTGTACAGTTGCAGAGATTATCAACTAGAGCTATTCCACACCTGCAGCTTCAAAATACAGAAGCATTTTGAAATTACCATTTCAAATTAAAGCTATTAGAGGGCAAAGATACTGCCTTTTCTATGGTTTAGAAATTTTTTCAGTTTATAGAAACCTAAAGTTTCTAAAATATGTAACAGCACAGACTTGAAAAATGAACATTTTATTTAAAAGTACTGAAAGCCAGCACAAGGGATGAAAAGGCTAATAAAATTATGAGATACAGAGTTGAAGTTGTCTGGAAACCAACCATTTTTTCATTCAAACAGTTGACATGTTGGCACCAAACGTGTCATACGCACAAAGAAGGCCCAAGACAACTTCTTTCTTAAACCACACAATCTAATTTTTCAGGCTCTCTCAAGTATAAGGAGAACCAATTTGGAGTAATCTAACATGACATCAGGAACACTTCTTCAGTTTCATTTATATATAGAAATAGAATCGCCTTTGGATATATCTTTATCACCTACCACTACTACCTATCACTTTATTTTAGTTGGTTTCTTTGATTCTGATAGATAGCAGTAATTCACTAAACCACAGCCTGAAATTCAAATAAAACAACCTTGCTAAGCCATACTAACTAGATTCCACAAGGAAAAACATGCCGTGCTAAAAGCTTTGAAATTTATGACTTGTGTGACTACATATCACTGTGGGAGTTAACCCAGTTTTTTAGTCCTGTTCAACTGCTGTATTAACTGGACATCTTTAATACTAAATTTAAAAGTTATTTAATAAAACTATTTCACAAAAAAAATACCATTGAATCATCTTAAGCTAAGATGAAGATTATTATTACCATATTTTACTTTATTTCAGTTACTAAACTGTTCTTACCTCAACTCATGTGTTTTACTTTTCTCCAATTCTCTCCCCACATCCAGTGGGAAATGCAGAGTGAGTGAGCATCTGTGTGGTACTTAGCGATCAGTTGGGCTTAAACCATGACTGATGCATTCCCCACTTGGACTTTAGGATAAAAATACAGGTAAAGCACAGCAACTGGGAAAAAAAATCTTTATTTTCATAGCAACTTCAAAGAATGACTGGTAACAAGAGGTAGCTTTTGGACAGGAGGGCAAAAAACTTTGAATCTCAAAGCTATGCCACAGTAATTTGTACTTCAGCAATCATTAAGCTTCTTCTGGCTAACACTTGAATGTTATCTTACCTATCTGGGAAAGACCATGTTTTGGATGATGATGATAATAATAATACCACTAATAATAATATTGTTTAAATATCTAATTGATTTGGCAGAATATAGCTTTAATATTTGGTTTCCTGAAAACTACAAGCATCTATCAATCAGCAGCATACCCTATCAAAGTCACTCAGGATGGAGTAACTCCATGCAACATTTCTGCAGCATGTTCCTCCCCAGGAAGGACAATATCAAACACTTCAAGGCCCTTTTTAGGAATCCCAAATGTACCATAAACCAAGGTATCCAGATCTCAGTTAGGGATCAACTCTGTAGGACTACTGCCTCCATAGTCCTTTCCCATCCAGGGAACATAGGATCCAGAATTCTTTCCTCTAACAAGTATACACTCTGCTGTCCAAAGACAATGAAACCAGCAACCTTCCAACAAAGAAAATGGATAGAAAATACATACGTGCCTGCTCTTATTTTACAAAATCATGTAGGAACTAGCCCAAATAGCATATCTGTTTAATAAAAAATTTGACCACTCTAAATTATCCTTTATATTTACGCTGTTAACATAGCCACTCTCTCCCTGGTAATATTACTGCTTCATCTAGTTTTGCAGATGCAGAGGTGCAGAACTATATGCATGCAGAAAGATTTAGGGTGCTGCACCACATTTGTTCATGCCCCATACAAAAACTATCAATTAAACTGCCTTTCGGACACTCTCACCTCTTACATTGCCAGCATACCAGGAGGTCGCACAAGAATAACATGAAACAATGGACTCTCCATTAATAACAGCTAAAGAATGTGAAGGACTGTAAATCTCTTCCAGGCTACTACCATGCTGTAGTTTCAAACACACGTTACAGCCTCATTAAGAAATACAGTACTGGTAGAAATCCTGACTCAAGCAGCAAACCAAAACTAACACATATATTTTTCTCTGTAACAGCATTTCATAAAAATAGTAATCTTTGTAAGTTCCTAACACCTTAGCTCAGGCTCCTGGTTCAGAGTTTCCATACTCATACCTTCCCCAAAGTGGCAGGCAGAGGAGAAACTTCCCAGGTGCCTGGAGGAAACAAAGAGGAATCAGCAAGAAGATGAAAAAGGCAGTTCCATTCTTTACCTGCCTGCCTGATTCAAGCTCATCTATCTCCCTTTATAGGCATCTTAGCTTCAGTCAGGATTCACTATTGCATCCAAGCTCTTTGGCACATCTCTTCACAAGTAGCTGCTATGCTTCCACAGTGGATGCTACCGCCCATAACTACAGAAGTTAAATTAATTTACTGGTCTAAGTACAAGAAAGGAAGCAGCTCAAGGCCACTGTTAGACAAAGAAGAATCAGGAATGAAGCAATGCAAACCTCCTAATGTTTAATACTTTTTTTATACATTCATATTACCATTTGAGTCTTCATTATTCTCTAGTTTGTATTGCAGATATGCTTCTCTTTACTGCTCTCTTAAGATGACTGGCACTGCCGAGTGTTTTATCTCCAGAACAATGACCTCAGGGTATGCAGCTCATTATGCACTGCCTGTAAACCACTTATTTTTATAATGAAGCATAAAATAGAAATCTGATCTCACATTTCTGTCCCATTCTCCTCATTTAGTTAAGGTTCTGGAAATGTTCAGGAACAGACTGCTGAAAGATATCCTGAGATGTTCAACATGTGAGGCTGCAGTCCCTGCCAGCCAACAGATGGATGTCTTCACAACAGCAGCCTGTGTAGTTAGCATCGCTACTAAGAAAATGGTCCTCTAAGACAGCTGACAGCCCAATCACAAAAATGTTTAGGTGAAATGTGATGATGTTGACAGAAAAATCTCTAAGTGCCTGATCAGCAGAATGTCTGTATTATATTCAGCACTACAACCTTTCTTAAACCCAGAGCTTAAGGGTCTTAAAACTGTCTCAGTCGATAAAATTCTCCTGTGCCTCTATCTAAAAGACAACTGCCCGAATAGCAGCAAGCTCTTCCAGCTGGTTCCATCTTGGAAAGCCATCTGACTCCAGAAAAGGAAAGGATTCCAGCTTCTCCAAACAAGATGAAAGAGTAAAGAAAAATAGGCAATCGGACATGAGCCTATTGGACACCTTACCAGTTGCTGAGCCTATACATGTTCACTTAGTCACTGAACCACTGACCACAACTGAGGTTACTAGAGAAAGGCAGACCTTTCCCTCCCTTCTAATTGTCTCACAGCAGAGCAGGAAAACCAAGCCCAGACAGTACACTGACTGGATAGCTGCGTCCCCAAAGATACACACACTTGAAGGAATGAAGGAAACAAAGGACAAAATGCTCAACTTACCCACTCACTTCCTCCTCTCATTTCAAGCCAGTATTTAACATGGGGAGAAATGCTACATTGTATGCTGTGTCAAAAAGCCAGCTCAAGGAGGCACATACCAGTCCACAGATTACATTAGACTCTGTTCCACCAGGTCTTTGCAGGACCTGTCCGCATCCCTCCCAAAGAAAAGACACATAGTGCGAACAGAAGGGAGACAGCAGTATCGCTATCAGGTCCTACCTCAACATCTCACCAAGAGTCTTCAGAAGATCATGTAAGGGAAAACTCAGATCACAGTAAGTGAAAGGTAATACTTATGGATAGTACCAAACATAATGAGTGGGGTTGGTACATGAAAAGAAGACCCTTAAAATTCAGCAAGGCTCCTTTCTCATATCTTGAAGGCGTGCCGTTCTTACTTTCTTTGCCACGGTCCTAAATCCAACTCAGAAAAAGTCTGCAAGGTTTTAGAAAAAAAATTGGTTTTTAAACTTTATTCTTACCTACTTTGGAGGGTTCCCCTCAAGTTTCTCTAGGGAAGAAGAACTGCTGCACTTTCATATTCCACAATAGCTGATGACATCTTGGCATTTAAACAGCAAATTCCATGGTCAGTCTCCCTCCTAGGTCCACAGCAGTTTAAAGGCCACAACATTTAGGGCTTCATTTATTAAGAAACAGCTCAGCCAGCATTTTGAGATATGCCATCAGGCATACAAAGATCAACTCTCTGGACAGACCAAGCTTTGCTGTTAGGGTCTCCACCAACCAAAAAGTACAGTACACTTTGGGAGCTTTTACAACTTCATGTTACAGTCAAGAAAAGAAAAATCATATTGATCAAGCGTGCTGGTCTAGTAACATGACCTTTTGTTTGTTTCACTATCATACAGGCTTACGTAGTGCCAGTGGTTTACCTCTACATATTCAGAGACCAGAAATAAACTTGAGTTAGCACAGAACATAGAACGAATTATAATTGCTAAGCCATGGTGCAAACACAGTGAAAACTGAAGATCAGTATCCTATCTTGTAGCTGTGAAGTGCAAATATAAAAGTTCTACAGACCAACTTTAAATACTAAGATTCAACCTTTTCATGAAATTACTTGATCACTCTTTTACAGTTTTGAAGCATCGGATTTATGCATCAGAGTAAACCCTTTTTGGGGAAGATCTCCATGTCTTCCTCTTTTGCATTATGAAAAACGAATAGTTCCTACCCTACCTTTAATAGCAGCTTCCCTAAAAGAGCAGAGAAGCTGAAAGCTCTCTTTTGCTAACAACTGCGAACTCATTCATGAGCCAGGCCTAAGCTGTTTGCTTTCCAGGTAAATATGAAAGTCACCTGCCCACATCAACCCCTGCTCAAAAATCGTAAGAGAGGAAAGCCCATATCAACCAGATAACACAAAGCTCCTGAAATTTGTATATAGCAGTCCATACTGCAGATAATTTAACATGGTGCCCAGAAACTTATCAGAATAAGCCACTAAAGCATCACTACCTCAAAACAACACCATCCATTTGTCATCAGGACCCTTACTGAGAGAATATGGTCCCCAGGCCTTACCATTTGACTTCAGTCTGATTTAGTAAAATAAATTAGACAAGCAAATGCCTAGGAATTGTATGTCAGGACCTTATGCCAACATTTTTAGACAACAGGACCACTAGAATTGCCTGAGCTGAGGGCACAGTTACTGGCTTACACAGCACTGCTGGGGTTACAAAGGTGATTCATGATTTATAATCATGACTCTTGCATCCATCAGCTTTTGTGTTAACAGCCAACATTTCAACTACTGAAATGTGCTGCCACACTCACACTAGGCAGGGCAAGCACCTGAACAATATAAAGCATCAAAGACACAAAGAAATGTTCCTTATGAGAAAAGGGACTGGAATACTTAATACAAAGAAAGTGAAAAGTGAAAGAAGACTGTAACATGCACAGAGAGAATTTTTTTCCATCCTGCAAAATCCCTCGCCCTTTATGCTGCAAAGAGCTGGGATCCTCTGACCATCACTCAAAGTTTTGAATTTAGCTGTACAAAATCAAAGAGCCGATACAGAAGACCTGAAATGCCCAAGGTGAAAGGATTCTGATACAGATCTAAACACTTACAAATATATATTCCTATACCAGAAATCCAGTTGATATTGAAGCCTCAAGCAAACAAAAAAAAAATCCCACATTGTTCTCAGAATTACCAAAATAACTTTCTGCTCTAGAAATTCTATCCTGAAGTCTTACACAGAAAGATGGACAGGAGATTAGCACAGAAAATATTACTTTTAAATCTTAAAAAAAGAACCTGTACCCTTGCTGACACACAGCATAAAGCAGAATTAAGCATAGAAGTTTCATACAATATTTTTCTTCTACTTCAGTCAGTATTTCCCTGTTTCAGATCAAAGTCAAAGAAGAAACACAGCCCCTGGAAGCAGCTAATTTGCATACACACTGAAAAAGATAATCATTTACATCATAAACTCCCCTAAAAATGGCCTGGATTTGTGCATGATGTTCAAGTACTTTTAGCACATCTTCACTATTACATCATCTGCTCTGAATTTTAATCATGGAAACGGCAAAATTATTCATTATTTGAAAACATGACCACACTTGCAGATTAATGCAGTTAGTTAATCATCCCTTACCTATTCTTTCATATATATATTTATTATATTTATATTTATGTTTATGTTTATCCTGGGTAAAAGTGGACATTCTTCTGTTAACAAGGAATGGGGAGGGGGCAGGGACTGACCACGTCAGATTTGACTTATAAATATACACCTAAAATACATACCATACATATAGAGTCAGAATGGGTTAAGAAGAAAAAAAAAAATAAAAATTACACCTTTGCAGATCACCTAAGACAATGACTCACAGAGAGAGAGCAGGTTTCCAATCACTGTTACTGGCACAACTGAAGCTAATGTGCATCTAGGGGATACATTTTGCTTTGCATTTCCCATTCTACAACATTATGGATTTATAAAAGCAGAGCCTCAGAAAGAAAGATCAATGTATGACAGTTCTCTTTGATCTCTGGGTTTACTTACTTCTGCAAGTGAGATCAGATGTTAAAAGCCACAGGAATTTACCACTTTGAAGTATTTTAACTTTTCATTAACTGGAACAGTAGTACCCGATTACAAGACAAATTCAGAAGGTAGAGCTTATTTTATTTTTGCAGACTAAAGCTTGTTGCACAACTAATAGGAAATCCAGTATTTAATTTAATTTTCAGGAATGTGATTTCTTAGTATTACTGGAGTTGTGGGAAAGAAAGGGATATTTAAGAGAGTTGACCTATTTTGCTCTGGAATGAATAGTGCAACATCCCCACTCAAATTCCAAGAAAAGCCACTAGGAGATAAATATATTTTTCTTTCATGTTTATTCAGCTGACAAGCATGACCCTGAGCACTGACCACATTAATAACAGCCACTTTGCCCTTTCTCAAACAAATTAAGATTTTCTAATGATTACAGGAAAGGAAGACTGAACTGTTTAGTCTCATTAAAACTGGTGGGTTTTGATATTGGCATTCTTTAAGGTCCTTAAAATACCAACTAAGGATAAATGTCGTGGAAGTGCCTAACGAATGTGCAGCTTTTCTTAAACAATTAATCTGGAAGTAGATCTATTACTCTGTAGATGATATGCTATGAACTCAGTTTCCTGAATGAAAAATATAGACTTATATCATGTATAGTTTTTGAGTATTTATTTTGAAATATCTAAAGCATGACTCTGAGCCAAAATATTATCAAGCTGCCTTTTTTGTTACCACTTTGGAGGCATTCAATGTATGATTTATTATTTCTATGTAAGATTTGATCACAGTATCCAGAATTGGGATGATGGAAGAGAAAGCTAATGATTGAAAACTAACAACTATACTCTAAAAAAGTAAGGCTAAAAAAGTTTCTCTAAGAATAGAAATACAAGAACTTCGCTGGATAACCACTAGTCTGGACAAGAAGGCAAGGTTTTTGTTTCCTTCCTTTTTCGGGGGTAAAATATTGGAAATCCGAATAATGAGAAAATTACTTGCCATGTTGTTTATTAAATAACTTTGATAATTTTAATAACTTTAACATTTACTTGCCATGTTGTTTCTTAAGTAAGTAAACCTATAGTTCTGGTCTCAGACTGTTTCATCTTGTGTGCACTAACTGAGGGGGAAGAAAAAATCACCAGTGAAACATCCGTGCTTAGATTGGTAACCAGAGAAATTAAAAATAATTAAAAAAACCCCACAAATACCATAGTACCATAGTAGTTCTCTTTTCTGATTTGCTTGTGAAAACAATCCACACACTGCAAGACTGCCAAGATAAAACTGCAACACTGACACCACTGGTGTCACAAGGATTAACTAGGGGAGTATAAAACCACTAAAACATCTACCAAGAAATAGCTGCACAACAACAGACAAATTATTATGAAACTGTCTTTGCCTATTTATACTTAGTTTTTAATCCTGTCCATGTAATGTCGATGTCATAAGTTTATCAGATATGGTCCAAGATTTCAGTTTTATCATCTGGACACCCACACACATGCTAAGGAAAGGAACAAGAGTTCACTATAAAGTGGTCATTTCTTTACTACCAAAACCAAATTTTTGTCACCAGATAAAATCTTACAGTTCATTAAATTTACTTTCTCCATGAAGAAGCTGGATCTGAAGTAATGGAGCCATCTAAGAGGAACAAGGAAATGGAGTACTAAAACAGGTTTCCAGAGAGAAGACCTGCTGACTCACACAGGATGAGCCTGAAAACTAAGCACCAGCTCAGGGAAAAAGGAACCTTCTTGACCAAAAGAGATAAAACCAGTGCCATTGAAGGGCTTAACTAGAGTATCAAACTGCAAAGAAGCAGTGACTGAACCCTGGCAAATCCTGAAATTCCCAGAAAAACAGTCAAAGCCAAAAGGGGTACCAGGAACAGCAAATGACAAAGTCATGACAAGGGCAGGCACCTGGGGTCCCCCTACTACAAGCAGCCTGGGGAATCCAGCTGAAGTGACAAACAGTGGCAGAAGGCCCTGTCTACATAAAAACAACTGGGTAGTATTAAAGCATATGACAGTGAGTTAGCTAAGTTCATGTAGTTTAATCCTAGAAACACAACCTTGCTTTACAGATGGCTCCCAATACATGACGAGCCCATGTGCACTCATCAAAACTCAGGAGTGATAAAACACGCATCTCCATGTGCCAAGGGCACTTCTTTCCCCAGATTTTGACCATTTATTGATTGATTTTCAAATACCTACATCATTAATGAGCAAACAGGAATACAATTGCATCCAAGCTTTCAAGTGATGGCCACAAAGAATGCAGAATTAGGTATTCCTTACATGCACTTAGAATATTTCAGCTTTCTAAAGTCTGTATATACCAGAATTACAAATATGTTTAGGGGAAAGTCCATTTTGTTCCCAAAGTCTCAAGAGAATAACATTTATCATTATATTTTAAAATTAAATGGCTTACTGTTGCACATTAATATTCATATTAGTGTAATTCATTATATATCATGGCTGTATTACTTAAAGGAATTTATTTCAATTTTCTGAATGGTGATCAGGTAGTACAGATTGAAATATCAGTTGTTCTCGTGTATTACAAAGACTGCCCTTGCCTAGTTACTATGAAGTCTAATAGAAAATACCATCTTTTCCTGCCACACCTTTAGAAGTGGAGGGTGGGGTGGTAAGGATGACCAAAACCTTTCTGCATGGATTGTTTCTTCACCCCAACTCTGTCCTCTTCCCATTACTCGTAAGAAAACCTGCATTTCCTGCCTGTGTCAAGGAAACGTGAAGGCAGCATGGCTGATGTGGCAAAAGAAAGCAGAGCAGTGACAGCAGCAGGAAAAGACAAAATTACAAAGTAAAAATAAAAAAATAAAAATTTTTAAAAATCGGGTCAGGAAGTAAGTCTTGGTCATCCAGCCCAGCCTTCTGCTCCCACATCTTTATCATCACTCAACCATAGCTCAGCAAAAGCAATTATCAAAGAAAACCACTCAAGACTGACTCAATTAAAATTGCCCATTGCCTTTTCCAGAGCACACAGCAACTGCACATCTAAATGGTCCCTTAAGCAGAGAAATTTTTGAAGCTTCTGTGAATCATTTCCCCTAGGGCAATCTCCCTGGTGCACAGTGCAGTTCACCTGCAGTGGAGTGCTACACCAGCCCCTGTTCCACAGCCAGGGCTGGTGGGAGCGTTGAGGGACCCCTGCTCTGTCCACACAACCATCACAGCAGCCACTTCCTAGCGAAACAAGCCTTGGGACAGGGATGTGAGCTAACTTCACCATGGAAAACTTGCAGGTGACCAGGAAACTACAGCATGATGAATGTTTTGTTTTGAAGCTTAGCTGAGAGTGGACACTATGGAGAAGCAACTTCCCAGGCAGGCTCCCACCCGCTGCTCACTGCTTTATGATAACGGTTTTAAAACTTGAAAGCCGTCCTTCCAAACACACATTTAGGACAAAACCGAAATAACCACTGAAAACATCAAAATTTGCCTCACATTAGAAACTGAAAGCGCACCTTCTTCGTAAGTGCTGATGATTAACCTCTTACCAAGCTGGCTTTTAAAACAGCTATGGCAACGTCTTAAATTACTTACCTCTCATGGCAGACTCCTGTAAACCAAGTGACAGCAGCAATAACTTCAGTTTTGATTTTCTGGGGTTTTCTTTTGTTTGACATTTTGTTTTGGTGGGGTTTGGTGTTTTGGGGGGTTTGGGAGGGGGATGAGGGCTGTTGGGTTTTGGAGCGGCAGGGATGGTTTCTGGTTTGGGGTGGGGGGGCTTTTGTTTGTTTTTTCTTCTCTAAGGGGGCAAAGCAGGAGGAAAGGAAATAAAGAAACTCACAAAGTAAAGGTCAGCATGTCAGTAGGAAAAAAAATCCCCGGGTTGATCAAAGAAAGCACTAAAAGCTACCACGACCTTCCAACTAAAGGCTTTTTAAACTCTTTGGTTACATACTGTTTACTCAGACAACAACTACTTGTAAACAGACTGCTTCAGGCTAATCAGGAATGTTCCTTGATGTTAGCTAGTGACCCACTGCATTACCCTTTGCTAGTATGTTTATTTTACAGAACAGAGATGCAGAATATAGGGGATGACAAAAATACATTTTCTTCAAGTCATGGACTTTGTCTACATTGACTGAATCATTCAGAAAGGAATTTGCAAGACCTCTTTTACTCAATAACACACTAAAAATCAAGAAAAGCTAGTACAAAGATAATACAGGCTATGTTCAGTAATTTTGTTTTTCTCCTTTCATGCAGCATTTAAAAGTTTCCCATAAAGACAACGGTCATGTTTAGTGACAGATGATTTGAGATTTTTGAAGACACATAACCTCCTCCAGAAAAACTACATTACTTACCAATGTTACCCAAGATGGAAAGCAAAACCTAACAACACAAGTAGAAAGCATGACATGCCTGCAGCCAAGACAAAAAAATACCTCCTGTGATAAAAATAATTTGAAGCTAGCTGCACTTTTACAGGTGAATTTATTTCTTAATAGACTCAGAGTGTATCATGTTAAAAAAAATCCACTGACAGTTGAGCTTATGAACACTATAAAATATCCAGGTAATTTCATTAGTATACTGGAAAGACAGCTAGCCTGTCTGCATCTCTGCGTACCAGAACCCACTTTTTTCCTTGAATTTACTACTAAGACGTCACATGAATGATGTGAATTTATCAGATGCAGCTTCCCAGCTCTCTTGAGCTCCACTGACAATAAAAAAGCAGTTTCTGTTCTCTAATGTGTAATAAACTATGGCAAAATCAAAACTTAAAATTATTATGAGAAATATCAAATCAACACTCTGATTCGACTGATATTTGCTTTTAATCACATACACAATTTGAAAGCCAACATGGAGGAATGGTATGAAAATGCAGATATTACAACACTGAGAATGAATTTCGCCTCTCACAACATTTAGATAATCAAACTGACTTCAAGCACAAGCTCTCCGTCAGTATTCCAGGGCAAAGTACTGGGTTTTTTTACCAAAATCTCTGATGTTATAGTCCGATCTCTCTTGCAACTTCTTATCAACTCTGTAACAAAGAGGCAAACTTCTTTTTTTTTAATGAAAAAATTGTCAGCAGTATAATACTTTAATAATGTAAATAATACTTTAATAATGTCCTTGGTATTCCTTCCACCAATGCAGCAAAACTCAAATATTTAAAACTGCACATGTGAATTTTCTCAATCTCATGGAATTATTATTTTTTGCCAGGAAGATTAGGACCAAAATATTTCTAAAATTTTACTGCGAAAAATAAAAATGCAGTCCAAGCAAATTAGTCAAGATGCTAATTAATGACAAAAGGAAGTATTCTCTGGTTAGATTTTATGTCCATTAACTGTAGGCCCTTAAAAGCAAGTTTATTACAGATGATTAAATACTGAGAGCAAATCTTACAGAATCACAGAATTACCTCAGTTGGAGAAGACCTTTGAGATCATCAAGTCCCATCTGTGACCTAACACCACCTTGTCCACTCGACTATGGCACTAAAGTGCCACATCCAGTCTTTTCTTAAACACCTCCAGGGATGGTGACACCACCACCTCCCTGGGCAGCCCATTCCAATGCCCAATCTCTCTTTCTGTGAAGAACTGCTCCCTGATGTCCAACCTAAACCTCTCCTGGTGCAGCTTAAGACTGTGTCCTCTTGTCCTGTCACTGGTGGTCTGGGAGAAGAGACTGAGCCCACCTGGCTGCAGCCTCCTTTCAGGCAGCTGTAGAGAGTGGTTAAGATCCCCCCTGAGCCTCCTTTTCTCCAGGATAAGCAATCCCAGCTCCCTCAGCCTCTCCTCATATGATTTGTGCTCCAGACCCTTCACCAGCCTTGTTGCCCTTCTGTGGACATGCTCCAGCACCTCAATATCCTCCCAAAATTGAGGGGTCCAGAACTGAATACAGGATTTAAGGTGTTGCCTCACCAGTGTCGAGAACAGGGAAACAATCCCTGCCATGGTCCTGCTGGCCACACTATTGCTGATCCAGGCCAGGATGCCACTGGCCTTCTTGGCCACCTGGGCACACCCTGGCTCATGTTCAGCTGCTGTCACCAGCACCCCCAGGTCCCTTTCTGCCTGGCCACTGTCCAGCCACTCTGTTCCCAGCCTGTAGTGCTGCAGGGGATTGCTGTGGCCAAAGTGCAGGACCTGGTTTTGTTAAACCTCGTATTGTTGGACTTGGCCCATTGATCCAGCCTGTCCAGGTCCCTCTGCAGAGCCCTCCTACCTTCCAGCAGATCAACACTCACACCCAGTTTGGTGTCATCTGCTAATTTGCTGCAGCAGACTCCATCCCCTCATCCTGATCATCAGTGAAGATATTAAACAGGATTGACCCCAACACAGATCTCTGGGGGACCCCACTAGTGACTGGTCCCCAGCTGGATGCAGCACCATTCCCCACCACTCTCTGGACCCGGCCATCCAACCGGGTCTTAACCCAGCAAAGAGTGCTCCTGTCCAAGCCGTGGGCTGCCAGCTTTTCCAGGAGAGTGCTGTGGGAGACAGTGCCAAAGGCTTTGCTGAAGTCCAGACAGACAACATCCACAGCTTTTGCAGCATCCACCAGGGGGGTCACCTGGTTATAAAATGGGATCAGGCTTGTCAGGCAGGACCTGCCCCTCCTAAACCCATGCTGGCTGGGTCTGGTCCCCCAGCCATCCTGTAGGTGCTGTATGATCGTGCTCAAGATGATCCGCCCCTTAACTCTGCCAGGCACTGAGGTCAGGCTGACAGGCCTTAGCTCCCCAGATCCTCCTCCCAGCCCCTCTTATGGATGGGTGTCACACTGCCCAGCTTCCATTCATCTGGAACCTCCCTGGTTAGCCAGGACTGATAACAGATGATTCAGAGCGGCTTGGCGAGCTCTTCTGCCACCTCTCTCAGTACCCTTGGATGGATCCCAGCTGAAACTTAACAGGTCATTTAGATAGCTGAATGTATAGAATGGCATTTAAAAGGCTAT
Organism: Melanocharis versteri; assembly: GCA_013397845.1. Lineage (NCBI taxonomy): Eukaryota > Metazoa > Chordata > Aves > Passeriformes > Melanocharitidae > Melanocharis > Melanocharis versteri. The sequence goes on from VZTG01008333.1 coordinate 365,232, forward strand.
CACAAACCAGAAAAAATCCAACCATAGCAAAGGGGGCACATGCCAGAGACAAAGATTTATTGAAGTCATCAAGCTACCTGCACCGGTCTATGGAATCCCTCACTAAACATTCACCAGAAGCACCCAAGATTATTTAAAATATAAAGCAGGCCATGACTAACAAGCAAACGTCTGCTGCTGGACACTTTGGCTCTGTACAACCAGCAATCCCTCTAGAGTATCACTCTTGCTATGAAAGAGACCCTGCAATGAGGCTGGGATCGAGAGGTGTAAATGAAAGAAGTCAAAGGTCCCTACTACTATGACAGTCAGACTTAGGAGAAAAAGCTAACAATAATCATGTCAACCTCGTTACAGGCTACTAAGAATCAACATGATTTAATTCAGATCTCTTTTCGCTGTATTTAACATAGCCAGCTTTGGTTTTGTTGCATTATATTACCATAGGTGAGAAGTTCATTTCCTTTTAAAAACAAACAGACAAAATATTTCTTAATACTGTTCACTCCCTGATCAGTATAGCTTTTCTGGAAAAAGTAGCAAGTGTCTTATGAGAAGTCTGTCAGAAAGAGCAATGCATGCTAACAATATGTATCTTCTCACCAAAACAGGGAATTCTGCAAGCTCACATTTAGAAACAAGTATTATTTTTCCCCTATAGAGTGTGGCAAATAGCCATAACGTGATTCATATATGATACTGATGCAGCCAATTATGGAACACAAACCAGTAGGAAAATGTAAACCAAATCAACTCCAGTAATACGTGCAACATGCAGTGATGGACTTTTTCTTATTCTTGCATATTTTCTTGTAAGTGGTGTGGAAGGGGGTGACAAACAAGGTGCACTTTCCGCTCTTTGTGACTGAGCAAGAATTCCCACTCTCTCCATTTATATTTAATTACTTAAATTTTGCCGTACACACAATCTACTATGCTATTTTACACCACACATTGAAGCTACATATTTGATTTCTGACAAGGTTTGACAATTTTGTATGGACTGTTATCAGTTTTATGCATGCATTCAAACCAACTAAATAACATTTTTTTCATCTTGAGTTGGCTTCATTTTTTTCTGGTTTTAAGTCCCAAGTTTTAGAGCCTCAAAATGTTAAATTCCTCAGGAATGGTAATTAGCCATTGGTAATTTTTGCTCATGTAAAATAAAAATGTATAAAGAAGGGACTTTTTAAATAATTAAACTCCCTTCCTGAGCAATAAAAGAAATAACTGATTCCCAAATATATTTAATTGAACCTACTGCTGTTTCAAATTCAATTTTTCTTTAATTGGTAACTGTAGTACATGTGAATTATTAACCAGCAATCCCCAAGAACAGGATATAAAATAAAAAGAGAAAAGGCTTCCAATGTAGCTGGAAGATAAACTCACTTTTTTCAAGACACTCTGTAGAATTCTCCTGCTGTGCTGCTTTTTTTATTACCATCTACCTGAAGTTCTGCTGGAAGGTTTCCTCTAAGGAGCCCAAGAAATCAGCTTGAGGATGATGGTATTACGGGACTTGAGTTCTCTGAAATGTTAAAGATTTTTAGAAGGGCTACAGGCACAAGAATCTGTACTGTGACTTCTAAAGAAGCTGAAGAGTAAGCAAGAACTTTTTAGAGGCATCTCTTCAAACGTGTAACTGTGCAGCCAAGAGCTGTTTCCCCATTAACCCGTTAAGACAAGACAAGAATGAGTCAGAGATAATTCCAAGAAGCCACATGGAAAACTGTTTAATGCCAACTGTGCAAAGCACATAGTATGTCCGCCTATGTAACATTCTGGAACAGCAGGAGACAACTATTCTACTACATTTTCATGTTATGTTATTAAGATGCCTACAGTTACTTCAGCTTTCCTGCATTTAAACAAGGCTATTACCGCACTCACTAGCAAAACTATATTAACTGCAGTCACCACTTTAGGCATTCAGTGCTATTCCAAATCTGATGCTGCTCATTATTTACCCAAAAATGCTGATGAACAGACATCCTACTTCGGCAGTTGCCAGCCCTTGCTTCAGAAATACACTAGTCTTCTTTGTACAGCCTGAACATCAAGTGACACAGGAACTTCTGATACCATTGGGGCATTTTTTTATTTCTGTTTTTCAAACTGAAGCCCACCGGATAAGAGGAGCAGGCATTTCAGCTCTGCTGGCTGTGGATCGCCTCAGCTGAGACTGCAAGTCCATGAAGGACATGCAAAAAAGGGTGTTAGTGACAAAAGGACTGCTACATAGGTCCAACAATATCTTAACTATCCTAACACAACACAACACACAGAACTCTACCCCATTGCCAGAAAGGTGTTTCTTCTGTTCTTTGGAAGAGTTGCCCAGGCAAAGAAATGCACAACTAAAACCTGAGCCCTGGACGTATGCATAAGCTTATTGTTTATCTCCTCACCAAACACACATCGTCAGAGCATTAATCCATCCTCTAAGCAGCAGTACCTTCTGCTGCTGCTGCTACAGCTCCTCAGCAGTTCACTTCGTTAACACTGAATACCCCACCAAAGAAGAAGGTATGCCACTTGGTATTACATGACAGCATGAACAAAAAGATGCTTTTTCCTAGCTCTTTATCTAAAAATAATACAGCAAAACTGTAGTAAACAGACAAGCAGCAGAAGCAAAGCAGGTAGGGATTGCTCAGTAGAGGTTAATCACCTGTGGGAGAACTCGTAACTGTTTCCCAGAGAGACTTGGGAGCTGTTGTGTTAAGCTGAAGCATTATGAACCTGCTGTGCTCAGAGGTGCCTACCAGGGAGGAAGCCAAAACTCAGGACTGGGCCAGCCAGGCACCAAAGGCAGCCGAAACAGCAGGCAGCATTCCCAGCAAGCACCAGCTGCAGAGCAGCAGAAGCAACCAAGGCAGTGGCACAGCATGAAATCACACTTGACTAACACCCACCCCCGGCACAGAAGTAAGTATCCACCATGCTCGCATCTATTTTTAAAAAATACTTCTCCTAGTAAGGAGGAGAAAGAAGCACAGTCATCCTGTATATCAAGTGAAAATATTTTTAATTAGATAAAGCGTTGAAATGTCTAAGTTCAAGATATCAGATTGGCTTCCTATCTTAAGCAGCAAGTATCCTGTGAGGAGATTCCTCTTCCTTTCCTATTTCCTCTAAGAAACGTTCCTCAAATTCTACTTAAAGCAACAGGAAATTGTTGAATATTTAGATACATCCTATCTAACTACTTTTTCTAGTTCAGATTGGACACAATTATGAAGGAATGCAGCAGTTATCGATGTACCACCAGAGAGCACTAACCTAGGGAAGCTGTGCAGGAGCAGCCCTTTATCAGTCAATGATGGAACAGAGCAAATAATTTGATTAGTCATTAGTTAATAAAAAAACCATGTGAACACATGGCCCCACAAGCATAGTACTCTAAAGGATCTGCCCACCAGCCTGTCCCCACTTTACCTCTCCAAAAAAAGATGGCAAGTTTGAATGTCACTATGATTCCTGTTACAGGTCTTCTGTGCAGACATAGAACACAATGGCATATGAACCTGGGAGGGGAAGGACAGGACAGTCAATGCAGTGCCTTCAGGAAGAGCGAAATGCTCTGAAACTGCTCTACTTGGAACAGAACTTTGGCAATTCAATTACAGAAGAATCATTTGACTTTTAATCTAAAGGCATCCTCCAGTACAGGAGAAAATCACTTTATGTTTGAGAGTAAAAAGCCACTCCGCTGGAGAGTTTTGAATTTGGAAGAGAAGGGAAATATAATGAAATATAATGAAAGCATGGCCACTCCACAGGAGACTGCTCCTACTTTTTCCATTCAGAAAACTACAATGTGATTTCTGAAGTTCTGAGTAACAGGGAAAAAAGGCTGTCTTCTGAGGGTAAATTCTTCAAACTCCCATATCTAAGCTTTTGATATGACTCCATATTCAGCTATAATCAGCACTAATATTTTATAGAGAATTAAATTTATACAGACTAATTTTTAGTCTTTTCTAGGGATGGGAAGGGAGTTACGATTTTTCCTTTGCATAATGCTGATGTAGGATAATATTTCTAAAGGGGCAATTTTCACTTTAACTGACAAATCCATGAAGCCCTGTAACCATCCTTTACAGAATGTACATAAATACACTTTAAAGCCAAAAAAAAGGGCATCTACATGTGTGAATCAGTGTGTCATTTTCTAGCCTGAATCACTGCGTTACAAAATTGCAACCAAATGTTTTCCTGAAACTCTATCATCGTGTATGGATTACACACTGGTCACTGAAGTACCTTTTATCTTAATTTTATAATCCCTGAGGGATACATGGAGAAAACCCTAACAACATCCTGCATGTTTTTTTTCCAGTTTCAGTTATTTAATGAGCATTGTGCCTTCAAGGTAAAAACCAGACGAATATTTTCACTGAGCACAATAACCATCCTGTGATTTCATCTTCCTAGAGAAATTCTGTATCCTGTATTATTTACCCCAAGCACTTCTTGTAAGTTACTTAGCCCTGCTGAAAATTCAAAAGGTTACATTTAACTAGTGCACAGTATGCACCGAACAGTATTTTGGCATGTGACTACTTATTGCGCCCAACTAAGCATCACAGAAATTGTCTTGCTTGATTCAATATAAAGTTGTAACTTGGACTGAATTTTTGCCAGCTGTATTAAAACATGATGGGTTTAGAAACCTATTTGGTCAATCTCTGAAGAAAAAAAAAGCACGCCCAGTGCTAGAATAAGAGGCTGTAACAAAAGAAATTGCATCAGCTGTATGAGCTCATAAAATTAAAGTTGCTTAAAGACACCTAAACATGTTTGGACTAAAGACAGATATTCCAAAATTACTCTGTTAGGTAAAAAGCCTAAGATACAAGAGTGGTGAAGAAAGAAGAAAAAAAAAATTGCTTTTTTACTGCATCACTTCAAGAGCTCTTAACTTTTAAATATGCCCACTGCCTATAGCAATGTCTTAATTACACAAAATAAAGTCTTATCATCAAGCCTTTTGTAAAGGATTTCCAAACTTTCTCAAATTTCTACAGTAACTAAACCAAATGTATAAGACATTACTATGGTACAATATCACCTGGGGGATGTACCCAGCCATTGGGCTGGTATAGTCACAATTTGAAGGCTGAAGCAATCTCATCTAGCATCTATTCCTTCAACTAACCAGTCACTGAAGCATATGTTTAAAATTCTTTTACAAGTTCTCACTTCTCTCTAGTTTAGATAGCACAGAGAATATATAGAACATCCCTATTTGCATGTCTCTGCTCTCTCCCAGTAATAAAGTTTTCTTCAGCATTTAGACTTTGAGAGGCTTGAGGCTTCTCTCATCTTCCTTCTCATTTCAGGTATTTAGAGCACAGGTTTGATGTTTTCACTTATTGGCTTTGGTTTCTTCCCTTCCCCATCTAGCACCACAGTAGAAGTCCACCTCTCTTCTCTCATCTTTGAGCTCCACTTAAGAGAAGCAACCCAAGAAACACCTGCACAGCCGCCCACCTTCACTACATCAGGAGTTGCAAACAGGCAGGCCACTTTCTCATTCTGCTTGCTCAATGACCCATCAGTGCCCCAGTGACAAAGACTTTGATCTCAGAACATAGAGAGGAAGGTGACAGGTGAGACTAATACTCAAGCAGTGCATGCACGTACATCAGATTCCCCGCACCTGACAGGAGTTTTACACATAATCAGCTCTCCAAATGACTCCACTCCCGTGTTTGTGCCCCCATGTATAATGTTTCAGAAAAGACTATATTCTTCCTCTTCTATTTAGAAGATTGATTCCAAGAATCTTGGCTTGGCTTAGAGTTCTTTCAAATTAGAAAAACGGCAAGGGGTGAGGACACAGCCAGGTCTTCATATATCATAGGTCATCTAAATACGCAGGAGACTCATGTAAATTAATCTTCTAATATGCCTTGCAAATGAGCAGATGAACTCCTCAGTTCTACTTGTCTGAACAAAAGAAAATGTCAAATCTTGTATCTGCTACACCTGAAACAAATCATAGCAGTAACTCAGATGTTACACAACCAAACAACCAACACAGTGCTAGGACAGCTCGCAAAACTGAATGAGGAGGTAACTCGTTAAGATCAACATCCCATGTTCACCTCAAATAAGACTGCTATTTAAAAATAAAATAATTTCACATAGTGTAACTCAAACCCACAGAAGTACTGAGCACGAAAAGCTCCACACAGAACACACTACCAACTGACAGAAGCTATCCTATAGAAATACTTTCAATTTCCTGAATTTCATATTGGACATTAACTCTTTAATGATGTGCACTTTCCAAACACACAAATTAAAATAGAAAGAGACTCTGCGGACAAGATAAAGTCAAGGCAACTTCAACATATAGTTGGAACCAGATGATAGTCATGGTCCCTTCCAACACAAATCATTTCAGGATTCCATGCTTTCATGTCCCATATAATATTTAAGTCAAACCTAAGTCAATGACTCTGAAGTTTTACCTCCTTTAAGCTACAGGCACAAAAGCTCAGCCCAGGCCTACCTCCTAACAAGTAGTAACAATTAAATGGTTCCTTCATGTATCCATATCCTATGAAAACATGGTCCTTTCTATCTACATGTCCATAAATTTTCCAAAGTCATACGTATTTCCATAGGTGACATTTAAAACAGCCTCTCCTTCTAGTGTCACTAAACATGCACCAGGCCTTGCTGTTTGCCTTTTCACATGTTCATAGTATTAAGAAAATACTTTTATTACTGTAGTAACCACCATTTTATCTCTAGAGATAAAGAAGACAAAACAATTTGATCAGAATTTCTGGGTGCAGTTGAATTTCTAAGAGCTAATCTGAATGACAGCTTCAGTAAAATCCACAATAAAAACTTCAGAATCAAAGCAGGACTTTCTCCAGTTTCAGGGAAATGCTTAATCCTAATTATCTCTTTAAACAATCATTAAGCAATAAATAGATTAAAAGAATTTACTACGAACTTAATTCTTCACGCCTTCTTTAACAAGTCTTTCCAAGAGATGGAATCAAAATCTTTTTCATTTCATTAGCAGTAAGACAGAATTCACTTAAAAAGAAATTTAAAAAGAAAACCAGATATTTTAAGGGTTTAATTTCCCTTTACTGCTAGAAAATAATTTGCATTGATATTGCAAATCACTGTCTCTAGTTCACATTCAGCATGACAGGACAGCATCACATTGTAGCAAAGTATCTTTTCTTTCTCCCATTCCCCATCTCTCTATTTGCATTAGGCAAATACTGTCAGCCAAGAAAAAACTGAAATTTATGCTCATTTTATAAAGGCAACTTAATTTCAGTACACTGTGGTGAAGAATAACATTAAATCATGGTAGGTTTTGGTTTCACAATTAAATCTCTACAGATGAGACACCAACATACCTGAAAATGCTCTCAACACTAGCATAAAGATTAGTAAGGCAGCTTTCACTACTTCCTTGAGAAAATTCATATATACATTTCTGCAAGGAAAATTTAGATTTTGTATACAAGCTATTTCATTAAAAAACTGCTAGTTCACAAAATTTAGTCTGCCCCAATCCTGACAATGGGCAAGGGAAGCTAGTTAGAGCTTATACAGGTTGTCTGTGGCAAAAGGTGCATGACCAAATGGGTATCAAGAGATCAATTTCCTGACCAGTTCTGTAAGACTTGTTTCTACATGGATTTTTCACAGAAGGAAGAGACCGACACAACTGAACTGAACAGTCTCCTGACATAATATTAATTTTTCTAAATCAAGGAAGTGACAGCATCAGAAACCCCATGATGGCAGTAACAGTAATTGCCAATTATTCCCCTCTGCAGTCTTAGCCTCATTCTTGGAAATATGTAAAAAATATTTTTCTTTCCCCATAATTATATTAAATCAACAACTTGTTCTACCATGAACATGCTTTAATCTAAATTATTAAGAGTTAGAGACAATAAATCAAGTACAGAATGAAGTGGGTTCAGAAGTACAGTTTCATTCACAATTCCAGTGAGGTTCTATCACTAGATTACAGTTTTATTCTGGTACAATCCCTTGATCTCATCCCCTTAGCCTGAAAGCAGAACATTTGATTAAAAAGGAAGATAACTGAATTTAATCATATAATACAGAATTAAAGATGTCTGAAAGTTAACCTAGCTAGGATTTTTTTTTTTAGTAGTAGTAGTTTACATCAACAAGACCCTATATTTCATTCAGTTTTTTTACTAAGAATTTAAAAACTAGGTTTTTTGGCCTTTCACAGCTTACTCTGTATTTCCAGTGTTAGTAGAAATTACTGGTGCCCAGGTAAGAGCTGCAGTACATGATTAAAGCATTGCCACGATAATATGCTTAGCCTTGCACCATAATTATTATCTGAAAAAATAATTATCCCTAAGGTGCAAAAATTCTGCCTGTTAATTTTATATGTAAGCTTTTAAAAGCTGCACGCACACTTCAGTTGTGCAAGAGAGATCTGACATGGCCACAGATCAATTCAGCTTGCTAGAAGGAATAACATTCATAAATGTTACTCAGGGTTGTAGGTTTTTCTTAAAAAATACAAATTACCTGCAAAACACGGCATTAGCAGGTTATATAGATGAAACCTTTTGAGCAACCCCAATTATCTCATACTGAGTAACCATACTCTAAGATGGAAAAAAGGAGTAGCAGAAGGATTCCTAAGCCTTTGCATGTGGCCAAAGGCACAAGGGGAGTGTGTGCTTCCCATGCACATACATGTGCTGGCTGACGTAAACTACAGATTTACTAGTTTATAAACCTCAGCTTTGAGTCCCTGTAAATGTGGGAGTTCAGCTTCTCAATGTTTATTGCCTGGAAGTAACCTGATGAAGCCACAGCAGCAGCGTTACTGGCATTCAGAGCCCTCAATCTGGCTGCAAAATCCACGCTGCCCTGTGCTCTGACTTGATGCCACACCCTCCCAGCCACAAATTACAGCGGTTCTTCACACCAAAGACATCTTCACCCTCTGCGTTATCAGAAAATGCCCATGTGGTAATTCCCCCTTGAAGCTTGATCAAAGACTACTCCCCTTCTAGTGGCAGAGAGACTCATCTCGGAAACTATGACCTCAGCCCTGCCAGGCTGTCCGATCTTTTTGACAACTTCCAGATACTGAATAATTTAAGCAGACGGTATAGACATCACAAGCAATGCTAAGACTGAACTTCACATTTAAAGGCCTGCAAGGCTTGCACAAAATGCTTCAGAATACCAGACTACATAAAGTCCCCCTTTGTTTGACCTAGTGAACACTCAACTGGATGTTGCACATAGAACAGCTACAAATACAGTTACAGTCTCTTCCCCCAGTATAGGCAAATGGCCTCAAGGACCAAGCAGAACATCCAGGATTTCAGTATCATCTGAACTAAGCGAAGCCAATTAATGCAAAACCAGACCTGCTGCCTCCCTACCACACACAACAGTGTCCAGCTAGTGCAAGGACAGAGGTGCATTGGATGTTTTCTGTAAGAAGAGATTCTCCCAGATGCAGAAAAAAACTCAGCTCATTAGCAGTATTATTACTCAAAGCCTGCTGCTGCAAACATCTAGGCTTTATTTATCAGCGGAAGACCAATTTTGGAAACTACTCCAAAAGAGAACATGGAGGTTTCATCGGTGCAACAGGACCTACCCAAAATAATATCCAGGAGTTAGCATCATTTCTCTTGCATTTCGTCTGTTCCAGCCCACGAAGCAATTGCTGCTTCTTTCCTTTCATTAAGGATGTTTAAGATCCAATGTCGACATTACTAACTAAGACTCTGCAAGCTACAGTACATGCTCCTTACGTAGCGAGTCTTCTAGCAACATCAGCCAACCAAAAACTTTTCAGTTCAACATTTCTAAGGTTGAGTGGGGGTTTTTTTGTGTCCGCAGATTTTGTATTTCAGAGATCTTTAAATAACACGACAACACTGTTAAATGTTGGAGGCAAAAGAGATTAAAATGCCAGTTGATTATCTGATTACCCGTGATGTAGAAATGAATCTTCTTGTGTTTATTCTTTCATTAATCCCCATGGCTATACACTTGTATTTCTGAATGTGAAACAGCAGGACTGTTGATTCAAAGAGAGGTGCAATTTTATGAAAATTCAATAACCAGGTGCTATACTCTACAGAGGCTGTCTTCTGGTTTAAGCAGTGAGTTCTTATTATTCCTAAAGATGACAAAAGAAACAGAGGAATCATTTTATTTCATCTCAAAAAGCGCAACTGTCTACTCAATCAATAAATGTGCAATATCACCTCAGAGAGTGAGTTAGAACTTCATGGCAACCACACCTTCTAGCACAATGCAGCAGATTAATTTCTGTGTTGGACCTGCCACTGCAGTAATTATTTTCCCCCAAATACAATAACACTATCCTCAGGCACAGAAATAGGGTTTTCTTCTGATCTGCAATTCTGTAAACAAGATGGAGTAACCTGTAGTGGACTAGTATGCATTCATTTGGAAAAAGATACAGACAGCAAAAAGACACATTCATAAAGTCATTTATAAAGTCATATATCAAACCACATTATGACAAGAAATAACATGCACCAATAAGCAGCAGGCTTGCTTCCAAAGAGCAACACCCTTCCATGAGAGAAGGGGAACATTCCATTCAAGCACCGTAATCCCAAGCATGAAAGCTGCGAACATCTCCAAGTCTCGGTCACTTTTTCTCGACTCCTTAATAAAAGAAGGGAAACAACGGATATTTACACAGGCCCGGTAGCAAGCACCCGAAGGGCTGAGAGCACAGTGTCACAGCACCCCAGATCACTGACAGGCCACTCCAAGGAACACCACGGACAAAATCAAATTCAGGAGTAAGATACACACTAAGGGAACACCTTCAGCAGAAAAATAACACTTGAGACAGCCTGTATGGAACACGTGCAGCAAATTATAATCTATGTCAGTGGCCATGTGAACCACATGAGTATTATACCAAGAGATTCAGCTACTCCTAATTTAACAACTCATGCAATTGTGTTAACATTCTAGAATACCTAAAAGGCGACACTGACACACTATTTCAAAAGCTGTGTCTCAAACACAGAACTCAATATAGATCAGACTGCAAGCCCTCTAAAAATTATAGTAAAAATCTTAATTTATACTGAAGTATTTCACTATGTGGGAACTCAATTTTTTTTAAAAAGTGGAACTGAAACAAGCTATCTGACAAAGACTTTCATTAGTGCTGTAATCAAGTGCAAATATATTTTTACTACAATAACAACTCACAAGGCATGTGCAATAATACATCTCAATTATGAAGACCCAGGCTAAACATCTGCTGTCATAAATTTACTTGGGGCCGGTGAAGAATTGAATCAAGTTGGACTACATAAATTTAAAGCAGAGAGGTATCAGAGAGCTTATTTTCCATTCACACTGCCAGATCAGCAGCAAAGACATTGCAGACACAAAACCTGCAAAAATTCTACTTTCTACTACTACCTTTTATGTGTGTGTCTTCAAAAACTGAAGAAAAAAAAAAAAACAAACCACAAACCAAACTCTTACATGGCCCACTAAGAGCGCTCTGAGGAAATTATTTGACCAGCATTCATCTTTACCTAATTTATAACAATAACTGAAAAGCTGTATCATATATTACCTAGGCTTGGCATGCTTGGTATCTTTCTCTAAGGTTTCTAATAGTGTTGCCTTGAAGCATAATACCTAAGCTTTCACAGTGATTTTCTCTATTTCTGTGACCAGATTTTCTCCTAGCCAGTGGTCAAGTAGACATAATTTTAAATAAAATTATTGCTCCTAGCTTCTGCTAGACTAGAGAGTTGTCCAGTATATTTAGAAGCATAGCTTTTTAGGGTATTAGAATATCTCAAATTAAAACAGTCGTATGCTTGTTAAGGTAGAGTTGCAGTTCACTTAAAGATCAAATGGTTCAATAGGATCAAACCTATAAATACCCCCAAGGGAAGGTTATACAAATATGCACATAACATTTAACTGTTTCGGAGCAGTAGCCGGTCAGTGAAGCAAGATGTCTGTGGGACAGCATGGGTTAAAGAAATTAGAAGTCACTGAGACAACTAAGCTGCATTACTTTATAAAAATTGCATGCTTTGAAGTTTATTCTACACACTCCTGGATATTCAGGCTCACCACACTGAAATCTCAGTAAATTTCTTTTTTAGTAGCTGGATTTCTAATTGTCTTCTCTCCCCTCCCATCATTAAGCCTCCCATCATTAGAATGACAAACACACATAATGATTGTTAACAAATCATCATCAAAAGAAGAAAAAAAAATAAATCACATCTATCACATGCTACTTCAACAACAGGGAAATAGTCTCCTAATCTAACTTTGAATACAGACTGCTTTCTATATGTAGAACTGGCTTTCTTTTATATCAAACATACCTAACATTAAATATCAGGCACGTGTGTAACACATTAAATCGTTAATTCTAACACTATAATAGCTAGCAAATCATTAAGAGTTCACATAGAATGCAAAGAGAAACAGGATATCCAATTTACCTTTTGACATTAACATACAAGAAGGGGAGCACATTTGTGTGGTTGCATCACTTGAAATATCCATATTTTTTTCTAACTGAAGAAGATAAATGTGTTAACAAAGTGGTCGTGACATTTCTGGTGTCACGTGCTGCTGCAAAGAGATCAACAAAGCATGAACTTCAACTTGTCAGATCAAGAGAAGCCAGTTTTCAAGTGTTACAGCTCAAAATCCACACATCTTAAAAACAGAGTTTAAATACTTGCTGTTAACATGAACTCCCAGACCTCTTGCCTTTGTTCATCTACTGTAATCCATCATGCAAGCAATCCATTTCACTTCCATTTGGTTACACTGTCTGTAGGATTATTCCACATATACTGTGGACTCTGGACTAAACTGCTCCTTGGTGCCCAAAACCCACATATCTTCATCTCCAAGTGACTTATCCTCTGGTGAATATGCAGAAACCTTTTTATCAAATTTTAACTTCATAAAAACATAGTATGAAACAGCACAAGAATGCAAGGGGAAAAAAGCCAAAAAAATGCTGATTTTCTCGCACTTGTGGAAATTCAAGGTCTAAACCGGTGCAAGACTGAAGTCTTACTGATGCCTGCTCTTAGGGCTGTAAAAGATGAATATTTAAATATTGTCGCTGTTACGTTTGAGAAGCCTGCCACTGGCAGCATACACTTGAAACACTTCAGCTTTGAAATTATTTACTTCAGAAATTAAAAGAAAAGGCACCAAGGTGTATTTCCACCCCTTGCCCCCAAGTGACTTAATAATCAAACAAATTCCTTATAGGCAGATGCAACACGGCAACAAGTACAATAGCAATCTAATGTAGTGCATCATCAAAACAGAAGGAAAAGTAAGAATAGTAAATCACACAATTTTCTCTGGCCTTCCAATTAATCTAGACAAATATTTACAAAGTTAGTTTGCTAACATTTGTCCGTAAAAAAACAGATTACTAGATTCTAACCATGGTTTCTTAACCTTCTTCTACCCCAACATAAAAGGAAAGTCATTACGGCTTTAAAATCTTGTCAGCATAGATTGCTTCATAGTGTCACATGGGACAAGACTTCTCAGAAGCCATGTCCATGCATGTTTACAGTCTTCCAGTTTAAAGCCCTTACGGTATTTAAAAATCAGCTTCTCCTTCACTGATCCAGTATCAACCTAATGCCTGTACTTGAATAATCCACCAGTACCTGATCTAAAGCAAACAGTCAAGATTCTCCTATCCAGACTTAATATCCCTGCATCTCAACTTAAGACGTTACAAACTCTGAAAGAAGCTTCTGATCATGGCTCCTCTAATAAGGAAGAACTCTGAAAGGTGAACAGAAATCTATGCCTGAGTCTGTAGGAGGCTGTGATGAACAAGATCAGTAAGAGGTTACATGTAAATATATTTTCTGCCTTCATTTGGAAAGCTATCCTGGAAGCCCATGGAAAGCAGGCCCAGATTCCCGAAGGTTTATTACACACCCCTCCAACACACACATGCAGAGAAACTGAGTATCCAGTAGAGGTTTTATAGCCTCCAAAGCTATTAACTAGTGGTGACAGCCTGGACATGCTGGGTCAGCACCCTTACTGTCAGAGGGTAGGCTAACGACATGTTAATGACACACTGTCCCTAGTTCATCTTCCTCTGTACAGGAGAAGCTCCACTAAAGTGGTCCTCTCTACCAGGATATACACTGACATATCTTAAAATGAGAGAGTGGGATGTTATGCAGAGATTAATCATGTTTCCAAGCTCCAGGTTTTTTGCATGCATTCCTGAGCCGTCCAAAACCTGAACTTGGATTTCTAAGCAGCATTTACAACATACTTGTTGTGAAGATAAGAGAGGTTTAAAGAGGTTCCTTATTCTTTCACTTTACTGAATCTAGCTATCCTGTTCACCCTGGAAACACCTTCAATTTTCTCGTCAATCAGCATTTCACCAAGGGATAGACAATCCAAACCACAGTGTCTTGGATATAGTGGCTTGATTATTGAGAGAAATCCGTAACACTGCACTTTGGCTTAGTTCTCACTTGGGTAATGGTAGGTTAGGAACCTGTCCCAAGGCTTTTTGACTTCAAATATTCACTTGTTCTAAGAATTCCCATGTGCGGTCAAGCAAGAGACAACATGAATATTTAACCAGAAGCAAATTAATAAGGGAGTTTTACTCCAGCAATATCTCTGTTCCATTAGCCACTCGTGCATATGAAATCGGTCCTACTCATTAGACAAATAGCTGAAACATGCTGAAACATGCATTCCACATACAGTGACAGACTGAACGGCTAACGAGTAATGACTCAAAATAACAACTCGAAATATTCCCCACTTGTGAACGTGCCAGGGTGGTTTGTTGAAATGGACGTGGTGAGCTTTAGTAACGGCTAAACCTGTGAGCTGGTAAGACAGTGAGTGAACAATAGGCTATGAGTGAGATAGGAGCCTGATCCCATGGACACAGATGGTACCTCGTGTCATGCTAACCTGCCCTCCTTTGCACAAACCACTGGGTTGTGGGGCTCTCCCTACTTCCCCCAGGAAAACACCAGGACACTTGCCTGTGGCCTGAGGGTGTTCATCTCTGTTAATGAGACATAATGGGACTCAACTGCCCTGGTGTGATGGGCAGCTGTGCTGTCTTAGAAGGTGTCAAGGACCCCCAAAGTGTCCCGTGATCCACAACACTACATCATCCAGTGAGAAGCTTCTGCCCTAGGGGAGGTACCTAGGCATTCCCACCTGAACCGGAGTGAACATAAACCAAATATATTCTGTGTTACGGGGATTTTCATGGAGATTATTCCCCAAGACTTCTTCAGGACTTCGCCCACCAACTGATCGATCTGGTCTGCGACTACCACTTCGACCAAGACTCTGCAATAACCAAGTCTCAGCACGGGGCCTATGGGTAGTGAGATCTTCACACTCTTGTCCTTTTTCTCTTCCCTTCTTTTCCCTTGGGCATATCCTTGGGTGATGTTGTTGTGCTTTCATATTGTAATGCTTTCATGTTGTTATATTACTATAAGTAATAAAATGGCTACATATATGTTTTTCTTTGCAATCAAACTGCTCTATAGCAAACCCTACAAACGTGTATTTACAAACACTGATCATTTAGTGTCATTTCACTCTAATCCACCCCAAGGGACCAATTAACAAGAACCTGGGTTACCTTCACCTTCTGCAGTGGGTTGTAACATTTTATTGGCATCATGGACAGGACCCCTTGGATGTGGTGGAGTGATCAGTGTGGTCCAAAGCCACTGCAGGGTTTTCTTCTGGTAGTAAATCTAACTGACCCCCCGGGGTGGTGGGTAAAAGGGCATTGACCCTCAGCGCATTGCTGAAGGGCACTATTGCTAAGGGTGAGTGAGGTGGTGGCTGTCCTTTTGTGGCAGGTTGTAATATAGCCATTAACCTCCCTTTAAGAAAGGAAGGAAGGAATATAATCTGAGGAAACAAGCATCACCATCCAAAACCTCAGATAATAACACATACTGGCGAAGTCTTAATCTAAGGATACTGAATAAAGACAACTGAAAAAGAAAACTAATGTGTTTGGGCAAACAAAGAACAGAAATACAAGGAAAAAAAGCAAAAGCTCAGCCAATGGACATCAATATACTTTCTCAAATGGTGAGACTAAATTTGGCAACACAACCAATCTGAGAGCTCAGAAATTTTATTAGCAGTCTCTTTCTTTCTGTTTCTTCTTTTACAGGTATTCTCTTTCCAATGCAAAAGAGAAATTCCTGGAAAAAACTTCAGTTCAGCTGTTGGCTTGACAGATGCCCAATATCTCAAATAACCGAAGTGTCTCCTCAACTAAAACCAGCTTGAACAGATGAAACTATGCAAATAGCTTTCTCTTTCTTCTTAAAGTCTTGAGGCCATTGCACAGATATCCAGTCAACAATTCTTGCAAGAAAATTTTGGGAATTCCTGCAGTTAGGTCACAAAAAACGGACCAATCTTTCCCTCTCTTTAATTATTGCAGTCAAAAAACAGTGACAATAGTAAATAATCTTCAAGTAACTGAAACCCAAAATAGCACCGGTACCAGAGTACTGATACTCAGCAGCAGCAAAGGTTACTTCAGCAGGTTCTTGAAGGTACAGCCCAATAATGTCACTATTTAGAGTCAGCGTAATATCATTCATGCAGTAGGCTTTTAGTGCACAAACATTTTTTACTACTCAATAACCATTTGTCAAGACAGTTACTGGTATGATAAAAAATCTGGATGGTGCATTCAGACATTAGTACCAACCAGCCCTTCTCTCAGGGGCCCTCCTCAACTGCATTAATAGAAGAAAAATAGTTACCAGCCGTCAGCAAAATTTTACCAGTAGCTTCTTTTGCTTTCCTATGCCCTATTTTCAATGAAAGCATAACTTGTCAGAGGAAAAAAAAACAGCAGCAGAGATTTCAATATCTGTACTGTTACCAGGAACTAAAACTTGACTGACTTGCATTCAAAATTCATCATCCTCTTCCAGAACAGTGAATATAGAAAATAAATATATTCCTCCTTGGTCTACACACCACAAAACCACTGCTAGGTAGAAAGGAGAAAATGTTTTGATTCAGACTGTGAAACTAAAGGAGAAAGACCAAGGTCTCACTAGAAGCGTAATGCCTCTATGAAAAGACTTCTATGCATGGCAGCTCTTTAACAGGTGAAATGACTAATACAGAAGTGATATGCTAATCCACATCCTGGAAAGTAATTACACAGTACAAAAGACAGCTCTAAAAATTAATCAAGAAACCCCTGAAAACCGATAACCCCCAAAAAAGCTAAACCCACAACCCTTATCAGACTCCCATGCTCCATTTTTTTTCAGGTTGCTCATAAAACCATATAGATTCACAGCTCTAAAGAGTTTCAAAGCAAAATGTCTGCTAGCATCAGCGTTTCTTCCCCTCAAAGATCTACTTTCTGGATATGTATGTAAGAACTTGCTACTGACATCACAGATAAACTAGCCGTGTTCATGGAAATCATAAAATTAGGTCAGTGCAAACAAGCAAACTGTCCATTCTCCTCTTCGCTTTTAAGCAGTCAAGCTACACCTTGCTCTATTTGTGAAAACTCTTCACCTGTACAATTATCCTTTGAAGAAAGGCAACGAACTTCAGTATCCAACTGAACACAAACACCTGCAATTGAAGCCTCGTTAAAATAATTTTACTGCTTAAAAAATAGCTTACATAATTCTTCTAAAGAAACAAGCATTGGTGGCCCAATGAAAATAAAAGTAGCAGCAACTAGTGTGGAGAAAACAAACTAAAAATACAGGGAAGAAAAAAAGCCATACCTACAAAACCAATTCTGTACAGTCTTAAACCTATACAGGGGCTATAATACAGCTGATAAATCAGCCACACTAGTAAGTGCTCGAGGCTGAAGCCAGGCACAGAGTAACAAAATGAAGGTAGCAAATCACAACTCCAGGTGCATGGCCACATATATTCATCATGCCACATAAACATGGAATCGACCCATCAAACTGGACAACCTCAGGCCAGCATGCCGCACACCACCACATGTAACCTCAGCACCGGTCCGGCACTGCAGGCTCCTCAACTTACCACTACAACATTCTTTCAAATCTGCCCTCGCCTTCCTGCAGAAAGGCAATTTATAATCAAGAGAAAAATGGAAAAGAGATGGCTTTCTTGTACCTTTCCTAAGAGCACACCTGTGGAGAGAACAAAATACCTTAACCCAATCAGTCATGGCATTCTTAGTCTTCTATATAAAATTACAGCATGATTCTGGGCTCTGTGCAACTCAAATCTTAAACTCATACACAATTATTTATTAAAAAGGCTGATTAATTTAAGATGACAAAAAGGTTTTAAACCCTTGACAATAAGACAACCAGTGAATTCAGCTTCAGAACAGGCAAATCCTCAACTTTTGCCATATTAAAGGCCTTTTCTTTGGCAATCTTTCTTCATAAAGCTAAAGTTACTGTAAAAAATTCTTAATTAATACTATTCCCCTGCCACATAGTCCTACTCTTAAGATACTTGTAATATCCACCTCTGACAAATTCAACATGTTTTTACAAAAAATTGTTGAAATAAAAAGGTACATTACAAATAGTGGTTTGATTTTTAAAGACCTTCCAACTCACCTCATTTACCATGTAATCATGTCCCTGTGTAGAAGAAAAGGAAGTTACACTTTTCCCTAGTGAACCAACAGGCAGTAATGAGGCTGCAGTAATAACTGGGAGATTGTTAAGGATAACCACAATCTTTCAAGCTCTCATTTCAGTATTCTACCTTATCAATAGTATTATTTTATCTTCTCCCTAAAAAAAAAAAAATCAAACAGCCTTACCCTTTCACACAGCAAACCCACTTTGGAGATGTTACAAATGTAGCACTCTGTATTATGAAATCAGTATCAGTGTCAATGTTTACATTTTGCAGTTTTCAAATGACAGATTTTTCTTCTTACATGATGGCAACTGATAGACATACCTTGAGGTGCTACAGGGACAGCTGTTCAAGTTCCATACCTGAACCCACCTATGTTCAGCTCAACAGAAATAAGCCAACAGCACTACCCACTTCCCTATGTACATTCAGGGACTTCGGGGTTGGAGGGGGCAGAGCTAGAAAAACAGTTTACGTATAACTTAAGTGACGTTCTAAAAACACTGCTGCATAAAGAAATAAAGCACAACTCTTCCTTAAAAAAGCAGTGACATGACTGCATATCTATTGCAAATAACAAAACTTATGGACCCACACCATATTTTGATGGCAGCACTGGATTCATTTGGAAACTAACATCAAAGGCCACTTCCAACAGCTCTTCAGACAAGGCATTACCTTGTTTCAACTTTACTATTGATAAGATATGCAGATATCAGTACAAGTTTGAATTAATTTCTTGGCATTATTACATGCCCAGATCACCAGGTATATTTAGAGAAAAAATAAGTTTCTAACTGAGAAACTAGGAGCCCAGCATCAGTTTCGAAAGGTGATGTTTGAAGTATTAAATGCATTTAACTGTAAACCCAGCATGAGCTTATAGAGCTGTATTTAGGAAAGAAAAAAAAAGTATTTGCAAACTGAGCAGATTTCAGCTGCCAACCTGTGTCAGCTAAAAGTGCATGGAGCTACACCTACCTAAATGCATGTAACAACACTTTTCAAACAATTTCCTTTTCAGAAAGTTTTTAAAATGCAAGATACACACAAACTACAGACTGGGGAGGCCTTGGCCACCTGCTAGCCAATCGACCCAGCCACTCGCTCACTCTCCTCCTCAACAACACACAGGAGAAAGTAAGATGGAGAAGTTAATAACTCAAGACATAAACAGAGATCTCTTACCAATTTAATGATAGGCAAAACAGGTTCAGATTAGGGGAAAATTACTGACTAATGAGAAACAAAGACTAATTAAAAGCTTTTTCAAGGCTCGACTTCACTTCTTCATTTCCAACTCCTCTAACTCTTTCCTCACAAGCAGTGAAGGGGATTGCGAATGGGTGCTGGAATCACTCCATAACAACTCCTCTCTGCCACTCCCTGCTCACACTTTCGCCCTGCTCCTCACGGAGGACACCCCTGCAGCCTCCTGCTGCCAGCACCTGGCCACCTGCGCCCAGTACAACTGCACTTTTGGAAAGCACCCAAAGAGGACTTCATGAGAACAGACACTTACTGAAACTCATCGAACACAATGGATATACACAGGGGCTTATGAGCCCCAAACCTGTATTCCAGATTTAGAAAGACAAGGAAAGGAGACAGCTCGCCATTTTGCCAGGCAAGAGAGATTTTTATTTTTCTTTATAGACACTCCCAGCAAAATGAGTCTGCAGCCAACAAGACCGATCTCTGCAAAGACACCCTTCAGTCACTAACAGCACAGGACAGGAAAGGGGAGAGAAAAACAGTCCTTGATTCCTTTTGACAATTTCAGCCAGATACTAAAAAGCCTCAAAAATAGCACCATTACATCTACGTGTAATTGAGAGCCAAGCAATGAAGGCTCAACTCATTTGTGTTACCCTCCATCCAACTGAGTTTGCCTCATGATATTTTATATGACCTTTTATTTCATGCCCACACAACCACAAAAAAACACTCGACTTAAGAGCCAACATGGAAGAGCACCTGAGCATGCATGATGAGTACAATAAAGTAAACAAGACAATGACAGTTTTGATGAAGTCTTATTATAAAAGCTCTCCAAGTGCTTCAGTGGTTAGTCACATGTGGCAATGTGCTGCAACTGCAAGCACTTAGGAGCTGTGCTGAAAAGATCACCAATGTGTACTACACCACTCAAAGCACTTCAGAAGGCTGCCTTCTATGTCTCCTGCAAATGCAAACACCGGAATTAGTCTAACTGCTATGTCTGTAGGAAAAAACCCTCCAAAGTCAATTTCCACACACATACTTTTACTTATATTATTTGGATCTTTAAAGTAATATGCTTATGCTTATAGAAATTTTGCAGCATGAAAATAGGCATAATTGTTCAAACACTAAAGGAAATGAATGCAGCCATTCTATACACTTTTATATACAATGTTTGTCAATATACACTCTCTACCATTAAAAAGAAATCTTATTATAAAGATTTCTACATCAAGTACATAAGTATCACTAATCCACTGAAGACCAGCTACCTCCTACATGCATGTATTAAAACCTTGTGGTTTTAGGGGAGTCCTTAAATCTTTCTATCTAGATTTACATATAGAGTAAACACCGATCTTTCGTTATTAAAATGTCTTGTGCCCACAGCTTTATTGAAGCAGCTTAACTAGCTTTATTTGGTCCCTCCAAACAAATGGAGACATTGCACAGTTACCAAAACCAGACTTCAGGAGGCATCTGTCAGCAGTACCATCAGAAATGAAAACAGAGCAAGCCATTCTACTTGTCCACACCTGTTAAAGTATAGGGGAGACTACATATTTTTCCGTGTTTGTTTATGTACGTAGAACCTCTTTAAGGATTAAAATCATGCAGAGTGGTATTGCTTTGTCTCCTAGGAAACAGGCAAATCTATTTAAAAGCAACTATACCTAAACATAGGGAAGACACTGCCAAAGACTAACCACACATAGGAAGAAAGTTCCTACTCAAAAAAATTAAGGCAGATAGAAAACACAGCCTCAGACAGTCAAGAAATCTTGGAGGTGGATTACCAAACTCAAATCTAAACAGTAAGGATTAACACACTAACCACCTGTTAATTCTCTCATGAAAGCACATTACCTCAACAATAGCCAATGAAGACAGAGGGATTCATGACTAACGAAAAACACCACACCCAGTCAGAAATTTCAACTGAAATGATTGTGTTTACAGTATCACTGAAGCTGCAACTGCAGCTCTTGCTCAGCTTAATCTTATCCAGTAAAAACAGTTCATGAATCAACTGCTGCCTAAAGCTCAACACTTACTAGAAAAACCTGGCCAGGCATCAACCATGAACTTTAAGTAGCTGATCTGGGGACAGCAACATGAATACCCAAGTCGATCCTATTGCCCTTTAACAAACCCTGAAGCATACCTAGGCTCCTGTACAACTGGCAGCGTATGAGGTCATTAAATCTTGGGATCAGACTAGTGTTGATCTGAAGCCATTTCCCTAAAAATACATAAAATGTGTACACTGCCCTCAACAACATTTCACAGCACAAATCCATTACCCTTGCTTTGTGGTACTTGCTCATGTAGGTACGGTTCTGTTTCCTCGTTTGTTTTGTAGGAACAAGATTTCTGCAGAAAGTCTATCTTTATGTAAGACTCATCAGACAGCTGCAGGATCCTTTTTCCAGAAGTTGTACACATGAAGTTTTAATGTCAAAATAACTTTTGTGCAACACAACCTATTAAAGCTCCCAAAAGCAAAGAACAAAAGGAAAGGCATTAATTTAAAGATCACTAGCATTACAATATTTTTTTAATAATAGTAGCAGGTGGTTTTACTTGTTTTAAAGAAATTCAAAAAGCATGGAAGATTTCAATAACTGCAACTAGATATAGGTGAGATACTAGCACACCTGTACTTCGGAAAACATTCCCAACTTGTCCTGGAGTAAAGCCCAGGTCCTCAGAGATGTTTAGTTTGCAAATTCCAATTCTGTCTTTGTTTTCCACTGACAGATCTATGACTTAATATATCTACGTTTGTCATCTGCAGTTTCTGGAACTTACTTTTTCCTAATTTAATGTCAAAACAACCTACTATGTATGAGTGTCTTAGTGGGAAAGCACACCTGGAATTAAAGTGCTTTAGCTCCCACTGCTATAAAACTTGTCTCTACCTGCTTGTAAGTCACCAAGGCCTGTGTAAGTGTGAGGCTATTCCTTTGTTGTGCACAAGGTATAATGCCAGTTTCTGGCACAGCTGCTCCCTTGGGCAGCATGCAGGTGAGGCAATGCAGACTGTAACAGCAGGGCTTGCACCTCCCTCCTATTTCAGTGGTTACCAACACACCAAGGTTCAGATGTGCTTTTCTTTACCCTCAAATAAGCTTACACCTGAAGTGCCTGATAGTATGGCTTTAGGTTTTCGCATATTTTTAACATATTTTTCCCTCAATTTGTGTCCAGTGGTCCTTTTAACACAATGCTAACTCTATCAGAAACATAAAAATTATTGAATACCATGGAGAATGTTTTCCCCTAGTGCACCTCCTTACACCTTAACTGAATCTCTCTCCTACTCCTCCTCTAAAATCTTTATTCTACTTTAACTGTAGGACCACTGCTGCCTGAATGTAACCCTTGAAGTTTCAGCTGCCTCAGTTTTCAGTCACTACTAGCTACTACCTCTGAGGAGAGCTTAAAAACATGCATGCTGAGTTTGAGTGGAAGCAAACCAGGGGAGACCACAAAAACAGTTGCCAGGAGGGCAGGTAATATTCGGCACTGTGATACTATTGTAAACCAGTAGGAATATTCTTTAATTCACGTCTTCTTTCCTAGAACCTTAGAACAGTTGGATGAATGAAGTTGGAAAAGATCATCGAGCCCAGCCACTAACCCAGCCTTGTCAAGTGCACCACTAAACCATGTCCCTACATACTACATCTACACATCTTTTGTTGCTCCACACGACTACCTTAACACATAATCAGTGTGAGTATATTTACATCCTCTCAGCAGAACTCAGCAACCCTGAACCCACACCATAATTCCAATACATGGTTTGTGGTTCAGTAAACCCAGGAACTCAATGAAACTCAAGCAAGTCAATGATGGTCACTGCTCTGCAATGGCAAATAAGTGATATGCCCAAGGTCATCTCCTTGCTGCTTCAGCTGTAACTTAGAACCTCATTTTCTAAATGTATGTACAGCCAGTTCAATATGCAGTACTCGGCTTGTTGCAGAGCTGTTTCAAGGAAATCAATGACATCTTCTACTTTAGAGTGTGTCCTCCAGTGGGGTAATGTGTTAACACTATCAGTATTTGAACAAATAGGAAGGGGGAAGAAAGCACTGACAGCAAGTTAAAACACACCCAGAAGCTCTACATTAGCCCAGCTACTCATCAAAGCTATAAAGACGCAGCTGAGCTTAAGGATTTCCCTGTGACCTTTTGTAAACAATCTCTTCTGTTAGCCAGCCCAGAACAAAATACATTAGGTACGATTCGCCCCGCCCTTCCCTGCCATGTATGAGGCACAAAACCAGAAACACAGTATGAAAGCCATCTGAGGCATTTTTGTTATATGGCCCAAATAACAGCTTTACAATGAAAGCACCCACTGAGCCATAGCTATAGCATTATTACGTTCTAGTAGAAGTTTCCTGAGGTAACAATGAAAATCAAATTAGCAGTTTAGTGCAGTAGTTCATCTGCTTCATTCACCCACAACTCTCTTCCTCAGGATTGCAAGGCTATTAAAAACAATGGAATAATTAATAGTCCATGTGCAATTAATTATACAGTCCCACTAGCATGGCAGCATGGACTCACAACAGAAGTTTGTTACTTGGTATAGAAGCACCGCCCCTAAAAATTAAAAACATATAAATACTAAATTATTGTATTATGTTAAAATATTATATTAATATTAAATATATATATTGAGATATACACAGTTGTTTAAATAAAACACTGCAAAACATATCTAATACAGAAGTTCCTCTGCCAGGCAACAGTAAATCTCTCTTGGCTATACAAGTTCCCATCCTATAATCAATTATTTTCACACACACTTAGTAATTTTGGAACAGGTTTTTTGTAGCTTCTTTTGTGGTTGGGTTTTTTTGCTTCTCCTGAAAGTCACTTCCAGAGCTCTTTGATCAGAAAGGCAAAAAAAAAAATTTCTTTTTTTCCAGTTCAAGACTATACATGCTATCCGTTAAGAAAAAAAGTCTTGCATTCATTCCTGGTCCCCACTTGAAATTTAAGTTACTGAGTAAAGAAACCTGTGGCAAGGGCAACCAGGCTGTTTATACTGCTGAACACTTGAGCTTTAACCCTTGACGTACTTGTAGCTCACTTCTGAACAGTGCAAGTTCATCAGCTTAGTTGCATTTGTACAGGAGGGCAAGGCATTCATCCCACTGCTCCTTGGCTGGAGCCAGACAGTCTTTCAGATAGAAAGTTTGATGAGAGCATCCCTTTCTGATAGGAAAGTGTAAGTAAAATCTTACTTAGCTCAGTAAACCAAACGCTAAGATAGGTTCCTGGCTTGATTTCAAAGCACGGCTCGTTTGCCACCACTCCCCCATGTTTCTCACCTTTTCAGCCACCTTGTCCTCAATTTTTTGCTTCCACTCTATCACAAAAAAAAGAGCTACCAGCATTTTATGACTTTAAGAACCAGTCTCTCACAAGTCCTATAGCTTAAACCCCAATACCACCTACCTATTATACAGTTTCAAAAAGAATTTAAACACCACAGCTGCAAGAGAAGAACTGAAAACAAACTTGACCAATCTGAAGACTGAAGCAACAAATTATAAAATTTGGGAGTAGAACCTTGTGTGTTTTAGACAGCAGAGTATTTCAAGCCCACGTCACTGTTTTTAAAGGAGCTTAGCAATAGCACAGTACTGCTGGTGAAACCGTAATATTGAGAAGCTCCCAACATAAGCTAGAATGCTGCTGTGCTCAACAGCACACCAAAAAAACAACAACCAAAAAAAACAAACTAGAAACAAAACAAAAAATTTTCTTCCTCCCTTTCTCTTTCCCTGTTAAAGAAGCTGTTAAGATTGGTATTTCTCTAAAGACAAAGGCTGAGCAGGTCAGTTCCCAACCCAGCAGCAGAACAGGCAGACCCTGCATTACTGAAGTTCTTAATAACAGGCATCTACTTTGTCATAATGGACGTAAGAGAAAACCTCCAGCCTGGCGTCAGAGCAATTTTACTGAAGGAAGATTCAATAGAAAACTTTAGGGACCCAGGTCTCATTAATAATCTTTTCAGAGTCTTTGTGCCTCTTTTCCTAAGTTCCCCAATTCTGCATTTCAGATTTTTGCTCTAAAGTAAGGATAAATCTTTTTGTCATGCTTTGTACAGAAAAGCATTGCTGGTTAATGTTTGCCAGCTCCAGGTAGCAACAAAAACAGCAGGATCAGAAACCAAGTATTCGATAAGTATTAATGCTTCAATACTGCAATCTTTGAGCACAGTTGTGCTTTGGGAGTGGAGGACAGAGAGCATAATTTGTGACAAAACCAAGAGGCAGGCTACCCCACTACACGGATTGTTGCAGAAAAAGGCCACCTAGCTGCTCAGCTTGCTAGCTCAAGGATCTTGTCACTTACACTGTGCTTGGCCATGCTTTTATTTTATGCCTCAAGACTTCGGACTCTCTTATCCCCTTCCATAAGCTCAACTTTACACAAGTTGTCACTGCTAACAAAGCAGCCCCATCATACAGAGCTTCCTCACAGTACAAGAGTAATACACCTTGTTATGTTTACCAACATTCAGTTCAAAGCAGCTAACATCTAGCCAACACACTGTCAAAGGCAGCGGACTACGCTGGACTTAGGCTGTACTCCTTCTACAGAGCTGCAGCTTTTCAAAAAAGACATATCCTGACATTTGGTTTCACAGTTGGATGGTCAGACACCAACGGATACTGATGATTAGCCCCAGGACTATGTCCACCAGTCTGAAAAATCTAAAGGGTACAAAAGGGACCCTCAACTATTTCTGCACACCATTCAGATTTTGAAGACTGTAATGATCATTTCCTCGCCCACCTCTTTCCAGAAGAATTTTAAGTATCTAAATAGTTCTCGTGCAAAAAATCAGATATGCAACTCAATGTACAATCCTGCTTCTTCACTTCTCACTTATTCCAAGTGAGAAGAAAGATAGATGTTCTGGTTATAGGCTTATTTATACCCACCAAATTCTTGAAAATAAGTTTCAGAGAACTGCAGACATTACTACCGTACAGATACTCTCAAAACTCAAGGAGCAGCACACGGCTGTTTTAGATTAAGCCCTCAACCATGTATCTCTCCATGTCCCAGAGGATTTCTGAGAAAATAAGGGATGTAGCAGCATGCACCTTTAAAGGCCTATCCTGCACAGAAAAGGTTTAAAGGAGTAGACAAACATACATTTTTTCATACTAAAAGCAAATCAATGAAGTCTTTTACATGACTCTTGAGACAGCCCTACTCACTTAAATTGTCAAATATTTCACTTTATAGGTAACTTACCACAAACATATCTAAAAAACCAAAAGCAATGCTGTTAGTCTGGCTGACATGACAGAGTAACAGTTTTGCAGCTGCTATAGACTAGATGTTTTATTTAATCCCACCACAATCATTTTAACCCTGCGAAGAATACATTTTTTGATGGCATTACTGCTCTTTAGTATGAACTAAAGATCCCACTCTAGAAAATAGGCTATTTATCTTTAGCTAGCTTTATCATTCAGGTGTGCTACAACAGGGAAGAATCCATCTCTGTTAGAGACAAGAAAGTCTGAAACAATTAGAGGAAAAATCTATGGTATGTCCCACACAGTCTGTGAATGTCCCACGGTTAATTCTGTAGCAGGATAAGCAGGAAGGGAAAGAGGTAACAAAAACACTACTTCTAGCCAGGTCATAGTGACATTTTGCCAGAACTACCACCACCTCCATTACACATAGATGCACATGTAAACATTGCCATCACTTCACACACTGCTTATTTTACCCGAAAGTATTTTGATTTCCACCCCTCTCCCAAACGACACCACAATTTTGTTGGGGTGATCTGGCACACAATCTCTAATGCTGAAGAGACTGTACCTCCCCAGTGGGCATACGTTAAAGGATGAATGTGTGAAAGAGTAGTTTATAGAGCAATACATTCTTTACCACAGTCCTCACCTTGCTATGAATACTTTAATGACAAAATCTTAGCTTCCTAGTAATTAATTCTCACCACACAGTCCTCATGAAGCTGCAACAGATTGCAACATGAACAGCAAGAAAGCAGATACAGGAGAAGAATTAGCCACAACAGAAAAAGGTTTTGTACTCATTTTGTGCAGAGGTATCTTTTTTAATACACAATACACACTAACTAGATAGTAGGAGAAAATGTGCAACAATCAACTTCAAAGTTCAGTGGACACTTCTCATGAGAAATCTTGTCTTGTCATGTTGCTCATCATATCAATTCTTATAAACTCAAATAGTTACTTTAGTGCCAAACATTGAATTTACAGAGCAGGAACTGGAATTGTTTGAGAACAAAATACCATACTTTCCCCCCCTATTTTTTGTGGGTGGTTTTGCTTAAGGGAGTTTTTTTAAGCATCTACAATAATGAAGAGAACTCACTATGGTAATTCAGAAGACACCGGCAGGTTCAGAAGCTTCTGGATCCATTTCAGACCAAGACAGCTGTGCTATATGGCAAAGTATGATTCTGAAAGAATTCTGATCCTTTCTAGCTTGTTACTCTGCTTTGGTAAGCAATGTGTAGTTACTGTGACAAGGTTTTTAGAAAGGTGATGGAAAAGACAGACAACTCCAAGACACACAATTTAACCTTCAGATCCTTGAGAATACTGTGTAGGCAAGGAATCCATAGCTTGCCTTCATCCTCCTTTGAAGAAACAAGGTTAAACCAAGCAAGCTTTCACCTCCCCTGTAAAACACTGACTAAGATTTGAAAGCCACCATCAAAAAAAGCATATCACAAGCTGAACTGAAACACTGTAAAACATTTTGAATGATAAAAACTACTGCAGCCAATGACACTTGGCACCATTTGCCTCAATAAATTTCATAAAACATGTTTCCTGTTCATAGTCACATTTTTCCCAAAACGAAAACCAGTGTAGAGAAGACAAAAACACAGCAGAAAAGAAAATGGGGAAAATCCTGGGGTTTTTTGCATTTATCCCTGTTCCTATAATGCCAGTCCAGTACTGACTACTCACAGACAGCAGAAGCAGACAGATTACAGCAGAAAACCTACTGTTGCCCAGCTTCAACTCCTCTCTTGATAGTGTGGAAAACACTCTTTCCAGCAAACAGAGTTCTGAAGAGAACATGGAATAAATAAAAAAACTAAACAACCACATGGCATTAGAAATGCAGTGACCCACCATCTATGTAGTATTCTCCTTGAGCGCCCTTCACCATGCAATCCCATCCTGCCTGCTGTCAGCACTTAGCCACTCACCTCAGAAGAGCACAGGCAAATAATCTGCTTGAATTCATTTGTGTTTATGTGCTTACTATCCACAGCACTTCAATGCACAGATGTTCCAAAAGCAAAGCACTTCTCAGATGTTAGTGTTAAACCCTTATTTAATTCTCATGTGTCTAAGATCCCAAAAGTAAGACATCAAAAACACCTGAGAAACTGATGACTGTAATCTTGTAAACTATTATTTGTTCGTGCTTACATGAAATGAGGATTACTTTCCTTCAGGTATTTTGTGGGTCTTTTTGGGCTTTTTTTAAGGTGAAGTTTATGCAACTGTAGGAAGAAGTAATGACAACAGGAAAGGAAAAAAAAGTGATGTACCTTCTCTTCACACCCCTTCTTTCTCCATTTTCCCCCAGGACTTAACTCTTTCAGACATGATACTCAGAAGAGGAGTTATCATGCTTTCAGTTCTACAGTCTAATTTCCGAACATAAAAGAAGCTGACATACTCTACACAACAGCCCTCCACTAAGGTGGGGAGACAAACCACTCTTTTTGGTAGAGTAGAAATTTTTGTATCATTTCTCAGAAAAAGACATAAAAGTCCTAATGGACCACAAACTGCAAATTAGCAGTCTGGGCTGCGTAAAAAACAACACTGCTTGAGAGACCTCTGAAATAATCTCTCTGTTCTAGCAGATCTGGCAAGGTGTAAATCTGAGTATGACATCTTGTTTTTTGACATCATGCTTCAAGACAGATGTGACCAGCTGGAATGAGTACACAGGACAGCAATGAGAATGATCAGATGTCTGGAAACACATTCTACAGGGAAAGATGAAAGCCACTGGGGCTGTTTAGTCTAAAGAACTCCAGGAGGAGACAAGGTTCAAGTTGTCAAGTATGTCTTATACAATGTCACAGAAGAAGAAATAGTTCTACTGAAATAGCACATGAAATAGTAATATGTATGGAGAAATCTACATGTTTTCTAACTATCCATTTATTTAGTTTGGAAAAATTTTATATGCCATAACTTAGAAGAATTTACTGACAGGTGAAGTAGAAATAGAGGTAGCAGGACAATCTGTTTCACTGCTGTCTGAAGGATACTGAACAGCTGTGACAACAGATTCAATTCTGCTATGTTGGCAAGAGGAACAAGGACAGGACAAGAGGACAAATGAAACCTGCAAGCACAGGATCAAGCACTGGGGATCCATATAACTAAAAGAACTTTGTAAAAGAACATCACAGAGAACATCAACGTTTTCATTATTTGACAGTAATTAAATAGGATGTCAACGTGAAAACAGTATCTTCAAGCACTTCCCTCAATAGGATACTTCCAGCAGGTGCCACATAAAGAAAACCTGAAATCATCTGTATGTACATCTTGGACCTCAGCCTTGCTTTCTTCCACTGTCCTTAAAGATTTCCATGTGAATAGATGCTCTCTCAGTTTTAAATTAACATTCATTTACCTCTGCACTCTAGTGCACTGTGGTGCCCTTGCAAAAAAAAAGTTATTATACAGGTGGATTTGCCAGGTGGTTCTGCAGGTAGGCAGAAATTCAGCTGCAAGAACTGACTACACCAAAATGGAAGGATGAGCAAAATCAAAGCACAAAAATAGGCAAAAAAAGTCTGGTTTCAGGTAAGAAAGGAATCTAGCAGAGGGGAATAAAGGGGACAGAATAAGGCTGCATATTCTAAGCAAACTCTCCCACAACACTAACATGAGTTTATGCTGCTATCTTCTAGCACTACTAACTGAAGGTGAGGTATCAGATTGCCCACAGAGAATTTCAAAATTCCCCGACTGCAACGTTGAGTTATTTTTGGGCTTACCTTCTCTACACTGTCAACTCATAAGATGCCTGTAATTTATCTCCAAAGCACACACAGAAATAACGATCCTTTACCAGAAGTTCACTGGTCTGCCAGCAGCTCTGAGTTCAGCTAACTGAACAGACAGACTTTGTATATTTCTACACAGTATTATGCAGGCTTACCAACTGAGCACTAAACCATCTAGACACCACATAATTGTGGTAAGCACAGCCCCAAGCCCACACGTACCATTCCTGCCAAGAAGCAGGATATATTA
Organism: Melanocharis versteri; assembly: GCA_013397845.1. Taxonomy (NCBI): domain Eukaryota; kingdom Metazoa; phylum Chordata; class Aves; order Passeriformes; family Melanocharitidae; genus Melanocharis; species Melanocharis versteri. The sequence goes on from VZTG01008333.1 coordinate 396,524, forward strand.
ATCACCTAGCAGTGTGCTCCATGCTAACGGCAGCTACGGAGCTCCTACTCAGTTCAGTGAAAAAAGCAAGTTCACATCTATATGTATTTTAAAAAATGTGGATATACCCACATTCATTCTACTTCTATCATAAATGCATTTCGCTGCAAATACATTCCACTCTTTCGGGGCTCATGCAGTTGAAAGAAGCAAGGAACCTGGTCTGAGTGAGTATTTAAGTAAAAAAAAAAGGGGAGGGATACAGAAAGGTATATTTAGTTCCAATTCATCATGCTGTTCTACAATTGTATCAATTTAACAGGATGCATCGGGAAAAGAGGAAAAAAAGGAGCTCCATAAACAGCCATTACTGCAGAGGGAAACATTCCTGACAACCACAGCTTAACTAGTTGAAAATAACTTCAACCAGCCTAACAGATACTCCTCTAGAAATGCAAGGTTTCTCAAAAAAAACCTTTGCACATCCAGCTGCATAAAGGCACAGTATAAAGAAACATCACCTAAGAGCAAATCAAAAAGTTGACCACAACGAAAGACCATAGGTAAGGCACACAAGATACGATGCACTGAAGCAAAGTAAAGCAGCAGTCAGACAGAACAATGCACCTGGTTGGGGTCATGGCTTGAAATAAATTTAAGGAGCGTGACTCATGCAACAAGAAATAAATAAAATAATTTTTAAAAATCCGTCTCAAGACTCATAAGGGTGGTTTTACTGTAACATTGTGGGGTGGTTGTTTTGTCTTAAGAGTGCCGTTAGAAGGTATTGTAGCTAGATCAGGAGAGGAAAAGGAACAACACGCGGATCTATCACCCACAGAGCTCCTCCATGATCCACAGCCTGTCATGAGCTCCCACAAGAGGATTACTGTAGTGTAGGGCTTGCCCATCACTTCCTTCTGGCATTAAAGAGTTTGCTTTGGAGCAACGCTATCCAAAGATGACACGCTCGGGGGAAAAAAAAAAAGAAAAAAAAAAGAAAGAAAGAAAGAAAGAAAAAAAAAACCCCAACAAATAAAACAAAACAAAGACGTTTTCCTAAAACAAAAAATCTCCTCTCCATACAAAACCCCCCAACTCCCAATTATCGGCAGCCAGAGGGCTGGAGCCGGCAGAGCAGAAACAGAACGCCTCGGGTTTAGCCGGGGACACTGACGCGAAGGGGCCGTCCCCGGGTGGGCACGCAGCCGCCCCCCGCCGCGGGGCCGCCTCCGCCTCGCACCGCGGGACGGCCGCGCTGCGNGAGCCAGCGGCGCGGAGGGCGGGCCCGGAGCGGCGGAGCGCGGCGGGAGGGCGGCAGGTAGCGGGGCTGGGTCTGCCCGGCGGCGGGAGCTGCCCCTCGCCGCGGAGGGAGGCAGGAGGGAGGGGAAAAGCGCGACGTCCCGCGGCTGGCGGCACCCTGACAGCCCGGTCCCGCCGCCCGCAGCCCGGTGCGGGGCGGGAAGCGGGGTCTGCCGGAGCCCGAGATCTGCCGGGATCGACTCGGCGTGGGCACGGCGAGCCACGCTCCGCTCCCCGGCGATGTCACGGGTTTAAGTAAGAGCAGCTATTTTACATTACATTAGCGTTTTCTGCGCCCCTCACTTCCTGTAAAACGGAGCTACCAGCAGTTTATGGCACCAATTTTGCCGTCTTCGTACCTTTTGCAGAAGGCTACAGATGCCTAGTTATGATCTTGCAGCAAACAAAAGTCCCTCTGAGTGTGTAACTTTGAAACGGGCATCGACACTGGGATTTGTGACCAAGCCTTAAGTCGTTGAAACCAAAGCAGATCACAGAAGTTAGGCACCTGAAAGCTTTTGCAAATCCTCCTGGACAACTCCTTCATCTTTTAGGACCTAAATGGCTTTTAAATCCAGGTATCCAGTCAATTTTTAAAATATTGTTTAAATATTATTTTGAAAAAATTCTCTTTCCTGTCCTGAGGACATAGGTCCTTATCTAATGTGCTAATACAATATATAAATATATAAAAATATATACCAGAGCCTTATTTCCTTATGCTTGGACCCCAGATTAATCAGATTGTGAAATCAAAACAGACTAAGAGCTTTTGTAATGAAGAATGTCCCACAACATCACTACAGAGTAGCTATCTTCTCCATTTCATAGAAGGAGAAATGTGAGCACAGGCCAGTTATTGATGTGCTCTAATTAAGACAGTACATAGTTGATGAAAATAGGAACTGGAATGCAAGTCTCCACTTTTTCAGATTTCTAATTTGACCAATTTATCCAGTACTCTCAGATGGTAAATGAAAAAAATTACTATTATTATTAATAATAATAATAATAACAATTATTATTATTTTTATTATTATCGCTATGACTATTACTATTACTCTATGGGTTATCAGATTACAGGTGGAAGGAAAAACAATGATACAAAATTCTCCAAATCTCAATCCTTCTCTGATTAGAGCAAGCTTTTAGTGCTGGGTATTAGGTTGTAACAATGCTGATAGCTCTTTGTGGATTCTTATCAGTATTTAGATCAGACCTTTAAAAGTTAATTTGTGGAAGAGGATTATAAGAGTCACTAGGGACAGAATTTGACCCAGAAATTTGCCTATACCAACATTTAATGATAAGGAAATATGAGACATACACACAAAGAAAAAAACTGATTTTGGCTCAATGAATTACGCACATATACTACTCCAAACCTAACTCTAACATTTTTAACTAACCAGTGAAAAGAGTTCCTCCTTGGTACCCCAGATTCTGCACATAAGTTTTTATATCTCCAAAACCTGGATTTATTCATAATTCTTGAGTCCTTGATTTTAAAGCAAAACCTTTTTCTGTCGGAACCTGCCTCTAGTTTAGTGTCATTATCATAGCAGAACAACTTGCTTAATTTCCTACCTATTCTTCACAATGTATAAGAAAATTGCCAGGTGGTGAAAAGCAACACTGCAGGTCTCTGTCACTCCTTTCTCTTGCTGGCAGAGATGAGACTGGGAAAAATAGAGCTTAGCCAAAGCACTTCTACACTTCAGTTATTATCAGCTGCCAGAACAGCCCCTGTAATCTGGGGGCAGCAAGGAATACATTAGAATAGTCACTGAACTGCTCTAATTTATGCCATAAATTGAAATCTAAGAAGACACTCAAAATTTATTATATCACCCCAGAGTTACAGAAGACAAGTGACAGTATTGTTCTGCTCTGGCCTATAGACTATGCCAGATCACGTGCTCTGCTAACATTATCTTACACGAACAGAAGAGGCATGCTATGTTGCCTATAGTAGCTAAAAGGGAGCTAAAGCTAAAAGCAGCAAAGATAGAAGCTTACATCATTTTCCATCTTGGGAAAAGCACTGTTCCTTGCACTTCCCCATCACAAATCAGTGAGGTATTTTGTGGCAAAACACTGAATATCTGGCACGACTCAAGAAGCTCATTTTGAAAACATTTGTTGAGAAGATGTCCATATTTAATAAGCTTTGAGCACCTCCTGTCCTGCATTGGATTAATTTGGTGGAGAGTATGGAAAGAAGGGTGTAGAGTGGTCCAATGTCAGCTGTTACAGGTGGCCGGCTCAGTTTTGGATACATTCACCCATTTACACACTTTTTTCCGCCAATACGTTTTAAAGCAGTCATCCCCCGGTCTGCTCAATATTCCCTTTCTGTCCTCACCCCAGTACACACAGCAGCCGCCTGCTCTGTGTGGTTGCAGCTGTTCAAGATGTGCACTACTCACTGCTCTCATGTCAGTTAACTGAAAACAAAGTACAGGAAAAGAAATAAAATGTATCTCAAAACTCCCTGATTTTATACTTGGGAAATTCTTACACTCAGTGTGGTCTTGAAGGACTGAAAGAATAACAGGTTAACAGATTTGTTGACAAATTTGGCACAAGATATCAAGGTATAGGGGAAACACTGGAAAAAGGCATGAAGAGGCATAGAAAAAAAATTGTCAGCAAATAATTGCTGTATGTGAGACAGCATGAAAAGACAAATAAGAAGATAATGATTGGCCTTGTAATTGGCCCTTCAAGGTAAAGATCAGGATCTTTACCAAGGAATGATAGTGGGGAATCAAAGGAGCAGATACATTGTAAAAATGACAGGCAAAAAAAGTAAACATTGCAGCAGTGTATTGTACAAACCAGAGAAGTCAGAGAGAGACTGAAGCTCATGAAAAAATTTTAAAAGGTGGGACAATGGTTTCAGCAGGGCAAACATCTGTCCCGTGTCACAGCTTTAATAAGTCAAATACAAAAAATAGAGCTTTACACTAGCTACTGCATCAGTTCCATGACATCAGTTGTCTTCAAATCATTGCCTTTTTGAACTAGGCAATGTTCCATCAAATTCTTTTTTGTACTGCTTAGACTATTCTTCTTCCTCTTTGAATCTGAATATTTAGGCAAAAGTCTACCTCTGGTAAGAAACAGTTTTCAAAATACACTGACAGTGGGGTTAGCACCTGAGAAAATCCCTAGGCAAGACTGACTGATCTGGCAAATGCAAGGCTCTCCAAATAAGACAGTTATGCTATCAGTAACAACAGCGCTGTGCTTCCCTTTCTGCATAGTAAATGTGCATTAAACCTGACCTGGAAGAACCATTTCTTTGGATGAATAAGTCTCCGTGCTTACTCAGTTCTTGCCCTCCCTGTTGCGAGTGCCAACAGCATTGCCAATTAGTGCCAATCCTGAATGCAGATTGTAATATGAATAGGCCTTTCAATATTTAATTCTAGACTTTTGCACTGGTGGTATATAAATGTTTCATTAGTGCCTTCCTTCTTTTCTGCCATTTTTTCTCTGAAAAAAAAGCAAAACTGTCTACCTGAAGTACTAGGAGAAAATGGGCAAGCAGGAACTTGTACTTTTAAGTGCTCCTCTCAGCTCTAGCAGTTAAGTCTAGAATCAGGGTTCTTTTTCTTTGGAATCCTGATTTATTGAGAATGCATGTTACAGCATCATAAAGATGACATTCAGTTTTTATGTGATGTGTTTTATCGCTATATATTCACTCTCAAGCAATATCCAAGAGCAGGAATTCAAAGGCTTTCATTTGTTGGTGTTCAGCTCACTGGTGTTAGTGGCAGCCAACAGCAGTGGTAGGCTGAAAGAGAATAAAATCATGCATAAGGACAACTCTCATCTCTGGACTGGGGCAAGTACCACCAAACACACAGTATCGTTTGGAGATCCTTTCTTCTTATCTCTGAAAGTCTCCTTAGACCTTAGGATACTTCAGAGTAGGCAAAACACACTTTGTACCTGCCTAAGAGAATAAATTCTGAGACACTCTCTCTTACCATTAAAAAGCTTTTTTGACAACGAATGTGAGGCACGATTTACTTTCCCTAGCACTTGCAGAGCATGAAACAAGGGCATTTGAACATGCTGATTAGATTCAGATCATCTCAAAAGGCATTAACAAGCTAGTCATGTTACATTGTAAAACCTAGCAACAATAGGCATATGCATGAACAGAAATATTGCGTTCAAATCTGTGGAACATGCAATAAAACTGAGAAAAATAAAACATTTCAGCTATTAATTGAATATGTTACTAGAGGTAAAATGTCTTTGCCAGGGGAGTAAACACAACTAGTGTAGGCCTCCACCTGCTGCAGGTGCCTTTATCAAGACCAAGTAGTGTCACCATCTTGACAGCTAGAGATGATGTGATCTGGACTAAACAGTGTAATTGCTAAAGACATTTTTCCCAGATTACTGGCACTTGAGGACCTGCATGAGCACTGCATGAATCACTGTCACGAGACCTGCAGAAAATCATGCTTAGACGAAACCACTGGCAAATGTTTACACTCTGGCATTTCCATTTCTGATACCTTCAGTACAAAAAAAAAAAGAAATGCTGCTCAACACAGTATATATCACAGAGCACTGGGAGGCTGTACAGGAATGCAGGGAAACACAACGCAGTGATTCCCTTGCCAGTCCTCCCTCAAGGCATTGCTTTGGGGTTATACCACTATGACTAAACATCAGAAGCCTGCCCTCAGTATCAAGCAGATTCAGAGAGGTTTTGAGTGTGTGTGCTGGAAGGGACAAATAGAAGTTAGACTGTTTTAATCTGACTTCAGATACAGAAGTGTACTGCCAGCATGTTGTGTGGAGTTTCTGCACAAGTCTGCTGGCAGAGGTACTCAGTTTTTTGATGGATAACGCTTGAGCAAGGAGCCTTCTATAATTTCTCCCTCACTTTCACAACATCTGTATATCAGGGATATACAATGACCTGCCAGCAGCAGGGCAGAGCAGTAAGAACATGGCACAACCCTGTTACCAGCTGGCATACAACAGGAAGGTTACTCATTCTAAGACCTCTTTCCCCAAATTCTGCTTTATTCAAGGTCAATGCTATGACTCTCATAAAATTATGGGAAAACTGTAGCTTCTCATATTTTAACAAAGGTTATCACTCTTGCTTCAGAGTGCTGTAACTAGAGAAGTAGAAAGATGCCATTTTCCCAATTTATAATGGCAGTATCCTCGTGCCCAGTCATGACTGTTTTGAAGACAAGTCTTATGAAGAACAGATAGGCAGGAAGAGATTGTCTAGATTCAGGATGGGAATTGGAGATAACTGAACCTCCAGCTGTAGATACGCTGGGGAGAAGAGAGGAGCTCTGAGATGTGCACTGTAGTTATGTTGCCAGCCTTATGGTCTGAGAGGCATAGGTAGGTATGGACTGCTAAACATAATCTAAACCATGGCTGCATCCTGTGGTGTATTCTGATCATTATTTTTAGCACTTCCAAACAATGTTTTAATCTTTAGCTCAACAGGTGTAAACCTAATTCACACCTAGATCTTTAGAAATTATGCATTTTCCATACTCCACAGGGTATTGGACTTCTCTGAATAAGTTTAGATGACCTCAAGTCTACAGAGCATCCCTTCCTTAAATGTTCAGTCTGTGGTTGACAGTGTTATTATGGACTGCGAAGTTTGTGGAAAGAAATCCTTCTCAGCAAGTGCTATCAAGAACCTCTTTGAAAAACATGAAAATGGAAAGTGAATATGAGATCCAGTGATTGTCCTGAACTGTCAAACTCTCCAAAGCTCCATGGCAACAACTGTGGTAAAAGCAGGTTTGAGGCAGCCCACGAGGTTTCTGTAAGCTCTGCCTGCCCTCATCCCAGGCCTCACAGTTCCTAAATAGAGCAGGCACAGTGTTTGAGGAAAAGCTGTGATTTTCTCTGAGAAATCAGCTATTGTGTGGGAGCACTAAAAACAGTGCCACAGTACTTAAATGGTATTGTTTGTGCAGACATTCTTATTCACAGAATGAGGAAAACCTAAGTTGTACATGTAAATAGGATTAATATTCAGAGTTTTACTCTTTTCTGATCTGTCTCCCATTAAACTAGAATAGTCTCCCAAGCTCAAAATGTCATGACTCTTAAGCTAGGTAGGCATCACATGCTTAACAAGATGGATACAATTTTTAGCAGAAATACCTCATATGTAAAGTAAAATATTCAAAAGCCAATTTTTATTTGTTCTGTCTACCAGAATTAGAAAAAAAAAGGGCTGCAAGGCTTTTTTCAGAGTATTGATTTACCTTTTTTTTTTCAACTTGCAAGATTTTAATAGCAAAAATGACCTCTTTTGCAGCCTGTCTCCTATTTTTGAAGTAAAATATTATGACATAGGGTTTTATTCTTTACTCTCTTATTCGTACTTTTTTCATTGACTATATTTGTGTCCCACCATATAGCAAAACTGAGTTCTGTGTTTCTACAGGGAGTCTGAGGAAGGAGGAAATTCACTGTTTTAACAATCATCCTCACTGTGATATAACATTTACATGAGTGGAAGGCCTGCTAAAGATGACTCAATTTTCTGTTTACTTTGTATCTACTAGAAGCTTGTTCCTGTCAAGAGAGATACGTAGCCTTCAGATCTTACATACTTTTGCCTAGGCTTTATGTATGGCATGAAGTAAGGCGCAGTACAAACTCAGTAGAATCTACATCAAAATTTGGCCTTTATTTCATCTGTAGCTTGGTAGGCTAATTATATCAACAATACCTTTCTATGTCCATTGGTATGCTTTGCTAAAATATTACCTCAAGCATAGGTTTTGCAACTTTTATTCTATGTTGTATTTGTTTGATTGGTAATTTCATCCTAGGACTGTTAGGTCTAAAAATAAATATTTTACAGTAGTGTTTTGGGAGCTGAAGTTGACAAATCCATATTCTTAGACTCATTTACTGCCAAAATTTAAGTGCTATTTATGCCAGTAACTGCCAGTTTAAAATAAAAACTTCACTGACAGGGATGTGGGAAACTCTCAACTTATCCAAAGCTTGCATGTTTAAAATTCAAACATTCCTTATGTTCCAGATTAGAAGTAGTGGTCAGCGCTTAGAAAAGTAAATACCTGAAGTCAGATTCCTAAACATGTACAAAGGATCCTTAAAAGCCACTTAAAAGTCTGAAACAAGGTTAATTTTATGTAGGAAGTTAATTAGAGGGAGCTAGCTGTGAAAATAATAGACATTTTTGCTCAGCTGGCCTTGACTTCCTTTCCAAGGAGATTCTTCTAGATTCTGCAAACCCACACAGACTGCCATATGTATTAAGGAAACAAGTTTACTCTCAGGCAAAAATGAGTAAGTCTTTCAAAACATGGAAAAACATGATGATGATGATGATAGTAATAATAATAATAATAATAAATATATTTTGAAAATTATAAGGTCTGTTTAAGTAAGCTAAGATTTTTTTTTTGTATTAATGCAATTTCTAAACTTGATTTAATAATTCAGCAGTTTTGGTGTCAACAACACCAAAACAACAACAACTTCTCAAGGTTATTTTCTGTTTTCAAAGCAACTCCCTAAATATTTGGGTCAGTGCTTAAAATAATCTTTGAATATGTGACATTTCATCTTTCTAACCTGTATATGGCAATAATATAATAAAGTTTAAGTGCTTAAGCAAACTTGTCTTCATTTACTAAGTGTAGAAAGATTAGGCTTCTCCAGTGACACTTTTCTCTTTTGTAACTAATAAGTATAATAGCAGAGAGACTGTTTCACAGATCTCAGAGATATGATAAAAGTATTCAGACCAAAAAAACTAATCATATACATTAACAGAAAAGCTTCCTGTCCAAATCACTGTTGCAGCCTAAGCTTTGCCAACACAAACATTTAAGAAATGTATCAAAATTAGGAATATGTGTTGTGATCCACTTTTAGTAGTGGTGTTACCCAATACTTTCATTATCACAAGAGTCTGTCTGGGCTGGTTATAATTTTTCAAAATTGCACTCATTCAAACTGAAGTTTTCTATAATGAGAATTTAGCTGAGGTTGTGATCAACCGTGTGTGGGTTTTTTGTTGTCATTGTTAAGCTATTTAATTTGGGGGGGTGGGGGTGGATTTGCATTTACTGAATTTTCAACCAAAACAATTCAGCCATTTTAAAAAATACATCAGAGGAAATGCGCTGTCTAATCACACTTAAAATTCTAACAGCGACTCAATACAAAGCTCCTGTGTTTTTAGGCTTCAGAATGAGAGACAAAGTTTAGTGGGAGGAACACCTTCCTGTGAGGAATGTGATTTTACCATTCATATGAGAATGCAGTCTAATTTCATCACAGATCTACCTTAGTTCATAGAGTAAAAACATTTTTGTGTATAACAAAAAAATCATTTACATTTTGTCTGAAATGAGCCTGATATTCAACCATGTATAAAAGAATCACAAAGCCTGAGAGAGGCTTTTAAAGGCACTGGAGAAAATTTTTAAATGCTGAAAATCATTGTGGGTTGTCTTTTCTGTGGTTTTATTTCCTTTGCTACTGAAAACATGTAGCATAGGGCATGAAGATTCAAACTGGAGGGAAGTCAAAGAAGCAGGATTACAGGAAGAATGGAAATTATGAACACCAGAGACTGGAAGAACTGAGGATGGTTTGGAGCAAGAATGTGGAAATGTGAGAGGTGCAATGAGTATGTGCAGAAAGTGTTGGACAGAGAAGAGTAGGATCTCAGCAGGGAGAGAGCCAAAAATGCTACAGGCCATAGGAAATAGGGATGTTGTGACCCCCTCAGCCATTACCTGCCCTGGCACCTGCAGGTGACTGCAAAATCTCAAGTCTCTATTCATGCTTCTATCAAACAACTGGGGTGAAACCTCACAACTGGGTTGAGACCCAACAGGTGTGGCAAATCCTTTATGTAAGCAGTGCATCTCTTCCCTGGTGGTGGGTCACTCACATTCAGAGGTTCCTATTGTGGTGTGTTGGCCCCGTCTGGCTGCCAGCCTCACCAGCAGCCCCTGGCCACTCCCTTCCCACAGCAGGACATAGGCGAAAATTGCAGGAACATGAGTGAGGAAGATGTGGGTGTAGATAGAGGCAGGGAGATGGTTTGCCAATTGTTGTCACGGGCAAAATAGACCCAACTTTGGGAAATTTAACAATTTATTTCCAATTAATGTTTTTAATTCCCTCTGAGGGAAGCAGAGAGGGAAGAAGCAAGCGCTAGAACACCTTTCCCCGTCCACTGGTCTTGGTGTCTGTCTGCTCTTTCTCACTCTTTTTCTCCCCCCTCACTCCTGCCCAGATGGTGTTCTCTGCCCTTTTGTCCATACCTGCTCCTTGAGGTGCTGCAGCATGGCTGACTTCGACAGCAGCATCTTGGCATCTCTCCCTTGAGAAGCCAGTTGAACAGCGTGAACTGTCTGGAACATGCACACTGGGCTGTAAACCACTGGAACTGGCACGTGGGGCAATGTGTGCAGCAACCCACACCCACCAGACTGACAACTACATGAATCCAAGAAAGAGCAGGCTGGGGTCTACAGAGTTTGGTGCAGGCCATTGAGCAGGGAGAGAGCAGGGGCTGGGGATGGTGGGCTAGATCCAGCAGGGCAGAGCAATGTAGCTGCACAGGAAAACATCCCAAACTTCAGCAATACCCAGGCTGTGGTCCTCCTGGCAGCCTCAGTGTGCCCCTGGTTTGAGGCGATGCTCGAGGATGCTGTGAACATGCTGCCCTGACTGGCCTGAGGGAAGAAGGGGTGGCGCAGGTGCCTCTTCAAATTGTGGAAGAAGCTGGAAAGGGTGCTGTGAAACACCGTGCTGGAGGTCAGGGAATACTGGGAGCTGAGCCAGGCCACAGCTGTGGTAGTATGGGGGAAATAGAACAGCATCCTTCCTGCAGCAGCCAAAATACAAACACATTCTGCTTTATGTTCTTTTACTGCTTTGTGTTGCTTACTAAAAACCTGTCCTGTGCTTTATCACTTTACTGTACTACACAAAGGTATCATAGAATCATTGAATCATAGAGTGTGTGGATTGGAAGGAACTTTAACTATCATCTAATCCCAACTACCCCTGCCATAGGCCGGGACAACTCCTGTGAGACTGGGAGCTCAAAGCTCTATCCAACCTGACCTTGAACACTGCCAGTGATAGGACATTCACAAGGTCCGTAGGCAACCTGTTCCAGTATGTTACCACCCTTGCAGTAAAAGATTTTTCATAATATCTAGCCTAAATTTCCCCTCTTTCAGCTTGTATTCAGGTATTTCAAAGGCATTCAAATACAACTTTATAAAGATGCTTGGAAACAAAATAATTTCTAAATCAAAGGCCTGGAGAAATGTGAAGATATTCTTTCCTTTTCCTTGTATTTCTTTCTCAGAGACAAAGTTAAATTTCAATCAAAACTGTTGAAAAGAAATTCAATCACAAAAATCCACTGAAAATTTTTAAGTAGCCCTTCACCCTTTGTAAAATTGGCCTGTTGCATCTTCAGCCAAGTTCACACACTCAGTGTGTCTCTAGCAGTTGAAACTTCTGTTCACCCTGAATAAACATAAAACCTACTGCAGTCATAGAACTGTTGCCATAAGAAATTAATTCATTTACAAAAGACTCTTGTATTACAGTAAAAAAGTCACAGAAACGAGCAGGCAAAAATTAATAATTTTATGTTCATCATAATGACTAAGGTTTATGAGTTATGCCAGCCCTGAGGTTACCCATGAAGCAAGGGAATTAGAGAAATATTACCTCAAGGAGCACTGGACATGTAACTTATAACACAAGCCTTTTTTTTAGTGCAATACGGCATCTGATTGTGTACAATTACCCAGAAAGCCTTGATTTTGGCCCATTCAAAACTAATTAGCTTATTAAATTATTGTAAGGTTCTTTCAATATTGCAGGTATATAACACAAAAAAGTCTGAAGTAATCTCACGAGATGCTAAGGTGAGTAAACTGTCTTAGCCATCCCTTAAAATGAAAAGAAAAAACCAGTTATTTCCAATAATTCAATCAACAATTGAGCAAAAGAGGTTCAGTTCTTAAAAAGCAGTTTTAAAGGCTCTTTCAACAGCCACACTTTGTTCATTCAAAAAGAATGTTTTCAAGTTTTCAAAACCATTTATAGCCATTGTGATGTGTTACATTTTTTACTGTCATTGAAATGCATTTACTGTGATAATTAGAACTGATGGCAAATATAGGGGAACTTTATAAGGATATTCAATCACTCTAACACAGCTCTAAGTCCTGATGGATTTAGTAATGACTTCTAAAATGAAATTCCAGACAAATCAAACGATTAAATACTTCATCCAGTAAAAAAAAAAAAATTAGTCAGTGACATAAAAGCTAAAGAAGTCTTAGAAAGGATAATATGTACATATCTTTCCACCCTAGATCATGTTAATTTGTTGAATGAAAAATTTATCCAAAGCACATAAGCTATTTTTCAGTTCATCTGTTATGGTAGGATTTAGGGTGTTAACGATAATAAGGTCTCTTATCCCTGCAGCATTTTATTCTGACTCCAGGAGGGTCAAAGCCATAATTCTTTTCCAAGGGGAAATTATCCTGCTATTAACCCACCATTATATTTTACATAGCAGAGTTAATGCAAAAACACTATAGTGATGTATAACTAAAGCATAATTCATTAAATGAGTACAAATTTTATGTAAGACAAGCAATGCAATGTAATCCTTGAACTTTTCTAACATGTAGAAAACAGAAGTCAGAAAGTTTATTGGGGACCAGTGGGTCAGTAGAAGGGGAGAGTGTTTGCCCTTTTGCTGACTGTGTGATTTCATTGGGATTTCAGGCTGGCCAGCTGTGACTGTGCACCTCTGTCCCATCCCCTCTGAGGAGTCTCCATGCAAGCATAAGGAAGTGAGTTACACATGTAAGTGTGCCTGCTGTGACAGACTTTGTCATTCATGTAACATTAGCTACTGAAGGCTCATAGAAATATTTATGCACGTCTGTAAAAAAAAAATAAAACCACTCTTGATGCAACTTGATACATAATCAGTCTTTTTATCTATAAAATAATTGCTTTGAGTGTTAATTAATTTCTAAGATGTTAAGATGTTACATGTTAAGTAATGCTGACAGTGTTTTGCAAATGAATGAATTTCTAATTGCAACAGTTCTGTTGAACAAGAATTTTTTAGTTTACAAATGTTCTTTTCACAGTCACAGTATTTATCCAGATCTGCAGTTGGATAGATATACTAAAATATACACAATCACTACTTGTCTAACTTGAAATAACGGTTTCATTTTGATTTGCCAAACTGTTTTGGCTATGTGAATGAGCCAGTGTGTTATTCAAAACATGTAAATAGAATCGAGAGACCTAAACTTATAGTTTGTCCTTTTTCTGTTCTATGGAGAATATGTACGTTTAAATAGTAACATGTATTTTGGGATAACATTCAGTTCTGAATACTGTAAAATTTATATATTAGACCAGAGACTTTTAAGTATGTCATGTCGTATCATATTAATATATAGTATTATTTGAAAACACAAATCTCAAACAAATTATTACTTAGTCTTCCACAAAAGTGTCTTAGTTTAAGACAATTATGTGGGGTGAAAACTCCAAAATAAGTTACGTCTCTCTTAGGTTTAACCGTTCCCCTTTCACCAATAAGGAGAGACAAATGCAAGAAGAGATAAGTGAAAAGATAACAGTTTGCTAAAAAGAAAAGCAGCAACAACCAAGATAACAGCAATAACCACTAGATACAAAGGTACTGAGTCCTGTGGACTGCCCAGGAAGAAAGAAAACAAGATGGCGGAGAAGCCCCTCCCTCCAAGATGGTGGCCAGTGTAGCAGCCTGCATGAGACAGAAGAAAAAGACGAGATGGTGGCAAAACCCCCTTCTCCAGGCCGTGTGGCAAAGAGAAAGAACAAAGGAAAAAAAAATAAGACAGCAACTGAACCTCCATGGCTCTAGGACTCCCTCACTCCAACAACGGGGGATAGGGACAAAAAAAAAAAAAAACCTGGAAAAACTATTTTTGTCCATAAGGCTCCGATGCTGCCAAAAACACTGGAAGAAACTTCCCGGCAAGTTGCAGGCCCGATCCCTCCTCAGCACAACCTTCCCCCTGGAACAAAACCAGGAGTATATGAAGCAGTTCTGGTGAGACATGGGGGTGCTGGCGTGTCTGGGAAGCTCCAGGCCTGCGATGTCAGCCTCGCTGCTTTCTTTTGGCCTGAATGGACACAGTTAATGTCAGTGCAGTTCCGAGTCACTGCTGCGTTGCAAGGGAGAAGAAATGATCCTGCCGAGTGCCAAAAAGAAGCAGGCCCAGGTCTGGCAGCTGAGAGCGGCCAAAAAGGTCTGGAACAGTTTCAGTCTGCAAAATGCACCTTCTCAGGCTGCAGCTCAGAGCCCTGCCACAGGCAATCCCCTCAGTAGCCCAGAGAGAACAAAAGAGAGCTCGTATTTAAAAATTTCCCATTTTTAAAGGGACCCTCACCAGCTCCCTTCTGTGAACCTGGTGAAAAACACACGAGTTCTGTTTCCCAGGTTGTTGACTCTTAAAGTGACAGGAAGAAAAAGGCTGCACAGATTGACACAGAGGAAATACGGAATACACAGTTTTGGGGTCATCTGAGGCAAAAGGCCAAGCTGACTAAGGAGTTTTAAAAAGAAACAGAATTAAAAATGAAAAGTTAAAATGTCCCTGAGCTTTAGGATAGCAATTTTCCAGATCCTCAAGGAGATAGCGAATAGGATCTCTGTGAGATTGCCTTCAGGGGCAAGGGAGCAGAACACAGCTGGCAGGTCTTTAAGGTAATCTTCCAAAGAGTGCAAGACCTACTGATTCCCAGAACAAGAAATTGGGCAAGGAAGGCAAGAGATTGGCATGGCTGAGTAGGAAACTGCTGGTCAAACTAGGGGGAAAGAAGCAAATGCACAGTGGAAACTAGGACAGATAACCTGGCAAGAGTATAGAGAAGTTTGGTTGTGTAGGTTAGGGCAAAGAAGGCCGTGGCAAGGCTGGAACTGAACTTGGCAAGGGACAAAAAGGACAAGAGGAAGGGCTTCTACAGGTATGTTACCCAGAAAAGGAAGGCCAAAGAAGGCCTCTGCTAAACAAAGCTGTTAAACTGGTAATAGTGGAGGAGAGGGCTGAGGTACTTAGTAATATTTTTGCCTCAGTCTTCAATGGCAAACTCTCCTTGTCACATCTTCAAGTGGATGGATAGCGGGATGGGACTGGGAGAGCCAAATCACAGCCACTGTAAGAGGAGATAAGGTTTGTGACCACCTGAGAAACGTGAACATACATAAATTTATGGGGCCTGACAAGATGCATCCCAGGGTCCTGAGGGAATTGGCTGATATAGTTCCCAAGCCACTCTCCATGGTATCTGAAAAGTCATGGGCAAGTCTCAGGTGACTGGAAAAGGGGAAACATGGTACCCATCTTTAAAAAGGCAAAAAACGAGGACTCTGGAAACTAAGGACCTGTCAGCCTCACCTCTGTGCTTGGGAAGATTATTACATTTCTATTATGTTTTGCCAGCTTTATTGGCATAAATGGGGCTTTTATTGTATTGTTACATGGCATCCTGTACAATGCAATGCTTCTACAAGAAGCTTAAGAGACACCCAAGAGAGGTAGAAAAGGTGAAATGCTAAAATATTTTGAGCTAAACAATAAGGTCATTGCAGTGCGCGTGTCTTTCTAACTCATTTTATATTTATGAAAATAATTTTTAGCTCTAATAAGTAATGTGTATTTTTTGACAGTGCTAGTGAGAAATCACAATAACTGGAAGGGGGAGGAGTGGCTCTCTTCTGCAATGTATTTCAAAATTTCTTACAATAAGACCACATGTTTCTCTGGACAGAAGATGGATATCCATCTGTTTTATGACTGACTAGGTGTTTACACTTGTCATTATCAGGGTCAAAATACTAGTAGTCCTGCATTTCTGTGCCAAAGGAAATTGAAGACTGATATGAAGATTAAGCAGTGAAGGTTACTAGTTCAGACCATGCAATGCACACAGTTTAATTTGATTCACAGTAGGCTCAGCAGAAACATGGTATTTGTTGTACATATCTTTCACTGGGTTAAGAACTGGCTGGACGGCTGGGCCCAGGGAATGGCGGTGAATGGTGCTGCATCCAGCTGGGGACCAGTCAGTAATGGGGTCCCCCAGAGATCTGCGTTGGCCCCAGCCCTGTCTAATATCTTTTCTGATGATCTGGATGAGGGGATTGAGCCTACCACAGCAAATTAGCAGATGACACCAAACTGGGCATGTCGATCTGCTGGAGGGTAGGAGGGCTCTGCAGAGGGATCTGGACAGGCTGGATCAATGGGCCGAGTCCAATGATACGAGGTTTAACAAGGCCAAGTGCCGGGTCCTGCACTTTGGCCACAGCAATCCCCTGCAGCACTACAGGCTGGGAACAGAGTGGCTGGGCAGTGGCCAGGCAGAAAGGGACCTGGGGGTGCTGGTGACAGCAGCTGAACATGAGCCAGGGTGTGCCCAGGTGGCCAAGAAGGCCAATGGCATCCTGGCCTGGATCAGCAATAGTGTGGCCAGCAGGACCAGGGCAGGGATTGTCCCCCTGGACTGGGCACTGCTGAGGCCACACCTTGAATCCTATGTTCAGTTCTGGGCCCCTCAGTTTTGGGAGGATGGTGAGATGCTCGGATGCATCCAAAGAAGGGCAACAAGGCCGGGGAAGGGTCTGGAGCACAAGTCATATGAGAGGCTGAGGGAGCTGGGATTGCTTATCCTGGAGAAAAGGAGGCTCAGGGGGGATCTTAACCACTCTCTACAGCTGCCTGAAAGGAGGCTGCAGCCAGGTGGGCTCAGTCTCTTCTCCCAGACCACCAGTGACAGGACAAGAGGACACAGTCTTAAGCTGCACCAGGAGAGGTTTAGGTTGGACGTCAGGGAGCAGTTCTTCACAGGAAGAGAGATTGGGCATTGGAATGGGCTGCCCAGGGAGGTGGTGGTGTCACCATCCCTGGAGGTGTTTAAGAAAAGACTGGATGTGGCACTTTAGTGCCATAGTCGAGTGGACAAGGTGGTGTTAGGTCATAGATGGGACTTGATGATCTCAAAGGTCTTCTCCAACTGAGGTAATTCTGTGATTCTGTGGTACTGCAAGGAAGAAAACTCTTCTTCCATAACGACCATTTAAACTGTAAAACATATGAAACAACAGTCAAAATCCTGAGTTATTAAGTCTCTTCAGAAAGATGAGCACAAAGAAATTTATAGAAACCACAATCACTGGAATACCTACTGACTTCTGGGACATATCTAATTGTTTGCAGTTAACTCCAAAGAACTATGACAAATGTGGATTTTTTTGGCTTCTGTCATAATTTGACACTTACACCAAACCATAACTAGAGCAAGCCGGTCCAATGCCTTCAATAAAAGGTGCTGAATTTTACTCCATTTGAGACTGTAGAACTGCAGAGGTGGGTAAGCCCTTTCCTAGTGTGGCTGCCTGAGATGGAGAGATGTATGTGACCCTATCTTTTCCAGGTACATTACCTCTTCACGCAGTGCTTCATTTCTTCTGAAGTCAAAGCCCAGCTAGACAAAATAATATATTCACTGTGGAAAATGAAGTATCACCCTCCAGATGCACATCTATAATACATATATACTTCTGTAATCAGAAATTGGGCCAGAAGCATTGATACATGGTCTTTATCTTGAAATATGCACTTAATGTTGTCTTGTTGAATCACAGAGCACTGGAAATGCTGGTATACAGCTTTTAGTAGAAATGAAACATTGATGTATAGTTGCTACACTGTCTACTTGAATTCTTAAATCGTGATCATTAATTACTCAACTTACTTGCTTTATGCATGGCAGGGTGAATTATACCTGCAGTGGGTAGTATCTATTGTTCAAGCTTACAAATTATCCATGTTCCATAGCACACAAGAACAGTCTTAGTTTTTGGCAAGACTAAATGGCACACAGCAACTATTGACAATTAATTACAGTTTTTTTAGAATTTGCCGCTTGAGTGAGTTGCAGGCAGCTTTTGAACAGCAACTTTTAAGCACATATTACAGGATAGGGTGGAGGGGGGGTAAGGGAGGGACTTGACACCAAGCTGTGTAGGTCAATAGATAAAGAACTTAGGTTAACAAAGCATCTTGCTTTTGGATATACTCTTTCTACCCAGGTTGGTTCTTTCAACTCTCTCAAATGAACCCTATTGGAATTTAAAACTTAGCTTATGTGTCCTGTAAAGCTGAATTTCATAGACGTTTTCTCAGTTTATTTAATGTGTAGGCAGCCTCAGGCTCCCATAGAATACCGTTATTTCAGACTGCTTTCCAAATGCAGCACCAGTACCTCTCCTCTCCCCTCCCCTGATTCTTTGATAAAACAGCTGGAAGGCTAAGACATTCATTCAGGGATCAAGAAAGCAAGATTACCACCTCAGTCAGATGAGAGAAAAATGCACATGTCCCACCAGTGTCTCCTGCTGTCAACAGGGCAGTCTTCCCCTCCATGGCTGAAGCTGTTCTGTTAAACAAGCCAAGACCCAGGAGTACAGTGAGGAAGTGTAAGAAACAGCCTACTTCCACAGCCAGGTGGAAGCAGGTATTTAGAGCACCCTACTAACACAAGCAAAGCACAACTTTCAGACACTCCAGTGGCCATTTTGCTTTAAATGTTCTTCAGGCACAGATCAAGAGATAGCATACAATATTTTTTTCTTCCATGGGATGTGACCTACACATTAGCTTTATTTTACAGAGACAGACTTTCAAGAGGCTTCTCCCAAATGACAGAAGCAGATATGCTTCAGGAAAAACACGTTAGAAAGAGGAAAGTCAGCCTTAACTTTCTTAAGGACTGTAGGTCTCAAATGGCAGTATTTTCCTATGTATTACCTCAACAGCTGGAGAAGAGACCGGCTGAAAATATGCCTGGTTGTCTGGCAGTTACTGGCTACTTTTACTGAGTTTCCTTTGCACCTAGGAGGTGTTTACAGGAGGTGCTGTACTTTACTATGCACCCTATGGGAAAGCTACACATCTAAATCAGCAGAGCACAGGTTAGTGCAATTGGAGCAACACAGATTGCACGTCAGTGCACAGTATTTCAGTGTGTATTTGCCTTTCACCCCTAGACTGGCCAGTGGATTTTCATCCTCTAATTTTCAAACTACTGTGATACGGTGGAGAGTTTAGTAAGACAAAGATGCAGGGCACTGTAACACCTAGCTCTCAAATGTTGACATCTTTGGCGCCAACCCAGGATAAATACGTGATTCTTATTCTTTGACAACATTTTAAAACATTGATTTAATGTTTTCTAACTGCATTAGATTGACTCTATCTAAAAAAGTACATAGCCATTATCCAGATAGCATAAGTGCAAGCTGATGAACGAATGTTATTTAATTCTAATCTCCCAAAGTGTCATTGCCTTCTAGGTCTCCATTTCACTTCTGGAATAATAAACAGAAGTGCTGGTTCTGATTGATAGCTTTGGCCACAAAAAACTAAACTGAGATCACTGTTTTGTTTAACCTAGGCATTACAATCTGTCTCTGTTATGTTTTCAATACGCTAAAATAAAGAACACATGGCCCCCTCTTGTACTCAGAAGTTATCTCAGCACTACTGCCTGGTCTATTTGACATCTTTCATCAAAAAGTTGGACTGAAAGGTTCCTAGATCATGTTATATTTACACAGCACTTTGACAAAACAGGCTGAAATCAGCAGATTGGCTCTATACACATATACACATGCACACGTACACACACACCTGTTGTTTTTGTAAGGTGCCTCTAGCTTAACTACCATCTTCGATCTACTCTAAAGGTACCTTGAGATCACCAGCAAATCCAGTCTACCCTTATGGCAGGAAAGTTCAGAAGCCATGTGGCAAGAACTGGTAGAAATCTGTGATGGCACTTGCATTTATGTTACTGCTCTGGTGCTTCATAAGGTATAGTTGGGGTCTAAATTTTCTCCCATGCCTTCTCTGAAAGTCACCTCAAGAGGATTTACAGCCCTTTGGAAGCAGAATGCGATTAATGTAAAGTGTCAGCCTTGAACTTAAAAAGCAGTTGATATGCTAAGTTTGTATATCATGTTTAACACAAAAGGGATATTTGCTTTTGTGGATACTTGAACTTAATGTGTAATTGGTAATAGATCACTGTTACTTGATATTAGTTCTATTCTAGTAATGGGTAAGTAATGGTTTAGGAAAGTATTGATGCCAGAATCTTGAATTCTATAGAAAATATTTTATTGAATTATTTACACTTATTTCTCAGGTATAAGGCAAACTGAATTTACCCATGTAAACACCCACACCGAGAATACCAGTCATAATAATCTTTCATATATAAATGTAATCCATACAACTCAAACAGGTTGGACTGATTGCAGTCATTATCTCTACACAGGTGAGGAACCCCTAAACAAGCCTTGCATAAGTTACCAGTTAGAGAGCAGTGTTACTACAGATACGTGTTAAACATATCTGGGGGTCAAAAAGGAATGGCCAAAGTAAAAGAGAATTCCTCCAAAAAGTTGTACTTCCTCTTACTTTGCAGCTTCTGGCATCTTCAGTATCGGGCTGGGATTATAAAAAGGATGAATTCCCAAATTCAGTACATCTGACTCTACTAGCTCTTCCCGCTCACTGCTCCATGTACCCAAACAAGTCAGTGATACCCAGTAATGATGCAGCAACTTTGTAAAGTTGGTTCCAGCCCCTCATTGTGATTACTTTTCTTGTGGGAAGCAACTAAAAGCAAGCAGCAAAATTAACTGTATCCTGTGCATCCACTCTGACGTTGTGTTGTGGGAGGCGACTACGTGTCTCCATAGGAGAGAGAGAGAGTTACCTGATTTGTAATAATTTACAACAATCAAATAATAGATATGCTTTTTTTTTTTTTTTACTAAACTGTTTACTGTGGCATTCAGATTAATTCAGCTGCTTATTCAACTAGAAATGAAGACAGAAAGGAACAATTCCAGAAGTGCCAGACTATCAGCAAACATTCAGGATCATTGACTTTGGTGTAATATATGTTGTTTCTGCTAAACTGACCAAACTGGTTTAACCCAGATTCAGAAAACACAACAGAGCAAGATTTCAGTACCTTTAATAGATGGTGCCAAAAGGTCAACTGAGCAGACAGATAAAACAAATAAAATGCAAGGCACACTGAGTTTATAGCTTGAGTTAAAAATCAATACTGATTGAAAATAAAATTAAAAATTATTAAATTAAGTTAATGTCATGATTTAACCCCAGCCACTTCCCCCACCAGTAGAACTGGGGAGAGAACTGGAAGGATAGGAAGGCAAAAGCTGCACGAGCAAGCAAAGCAAAACAAGGACTCTATTCACTGCTTCCCGTGCACAGGCAGGTGTTCAGCATCTCCAGGAAAGTGGGACCTCATCACTCAGAGGAACATGGGGAAGATGAATGTCATCACTCTGAGCATCTCCTCTTCTTTCTTCATCCTCCCACTTTATATAGTGAGCATGATGTCACATGGTCTGGAATATCCCTTTGGTCAGTTGGGGTCACCTGTCCCAGCTGCGTCTCCTCCCAGCCTCCCAGGCACCCTTGGTCCTCCCACCAGCATGGCAGTACAAGAAGCAGAAAAGGCCTTGGCTCTGTGTAAGCCCTGCCCAGCAATAACAAAAGCATTTGTTATTATATTATTAACCCT
This sequence comes from Melanocharis versteri, assembly GCA_013397845.1. NCBI lineage: Eukaryota > Metazoa > Chordata > Aves > Passeriformes > Melanocharitidae > Melanocharis > Melanocharis versteri. The sequence continues at coordinate 418,550 of VZTG01008333.1, forward strand.
GTGTTCATCACAAATCTAAAACACAGCCCCATACCAGCCACTGTAAACGACGATAACCCTACCCCAGCCCATTGTGAATTAGCATTCATCAAACCCATTTTCTCTTAGCCTTTTTTCTTATTAAGTCATATCTTGAGCATAGAAAGTTGTGAGTGATAACAAGACTCTACACGAAATGCAAGTACCTGGATGAGCTAGATCTGCTGGAGCATGTGTGGTTGATCACCAGTGTTCTGAAACCTGGAGCAATCCAGAAGATTAGAATAAGTTGCAAAAGAAGGTGAAGGCGCAGGCTGTCTTATACCACAATGAAGGGCACGTATTTTCAGTTCACGTTCAGAGGTATGCCCTTGTAAGCATGAAATTTCAACAAGAGCTACACCAGAGAGAGCTTCTGACACTCCACTGTATTGTAGCCTGGTCTTTTGAGAATTTCAGTGGGTATCTTCTAGCAATGCATTGACTCCATCAGACTTTTTGCTTAATAAGAATGAAACAACAAAATAGCAGCTCTTCATCTGTACCAGCGTATTTGTGCTTTTAGTTACAAACAGCTTTACAGAAATCCTTCCTCCTCATATTTGCTCCCCCACTGCTGTGCCACATTTTTCCTTAAATGACTTTTTGAATAATATGCCACCAGTATTGACATTTAATTTAAAGGAAATTACTTGGAAAAACAAAAATATCAGACTCTTAAAAAATTAATGTTTTCAGTAGTATTCTTAGCTTACATTATATAGGGAATCTGAATTTTCATTTTTCAATCATTTACACTTCATTCCAAATTATAACATCTTTGCGTTATGACGCCACAGTTGATTGCTGGGGAAAAGTCCTTTATGTCACAAGGATAATATTTTATGATTCCAGAGTAATGAGAATGGGACCTAAAAAAGTTTAACATCAAAACATTGATAGTAAGGATAAAAGCAGAAACTAACAAGGGTAATAATAGATGTTGAAAGAAATTCCACTTATGAAATATTTAGGCTAGATATTTAGATATATCAGTTGTAGGTAATGTCTTTAGTTGGGCAAGACTGTTTGCCTTAACCTTTACTTGAGTTAAAAACAACTGAAGGGGGGAACTCTACTGAATAACTCAATTTTTTATTTTCTTTTCAGATTTTTATGCATACAATTACCTTGATAGTGGCAACTGAAGCCAGGAAATTCTAACCTGTGTCATATAATTGGTGAGATTATATAACCCTGATGTTCAGAATAGAATAAGCTTTCATCATAAAAAAATTACTTCCTTCCCTTGCAAGTTAAATGAGAAAAATGAAACCTTGTGTAGAGCTCTTAGACTAATGTTCTTTGAGACACATTCTGGATGCCAACTCCTTGGCTAAGACTACAAAATCTGTAGTGTAACAAAGAGTCTTGTTTATTTTGCTGTCAGAAGGTCCTCCACATTTTGAGGTATAATTGGCAGACCGATCAATTATTAACTGTAGTTTTGTCTTGTCAATCTCTTTCATCTTTTATCTTACCTAATATTTATTTTTTAGTGATACATCTATATTTAATTTTGACTCAATGATTGTCTTCAGCCTCTCTAGGCTCTTGTCTTTTTGCTAAGTGGGACAATTTTCTGGCTACTAGTGCAAAAACCCTGAAAACACTTTATATTCACATTTACTTTAATTTCCATGTATCACCATCCCGTGTTTTATGAGTGCTCTGAGACAGCTCTCTTTAACACTTAAAGAATCCCAGCTATTCAATATCTTCTTTCCTGCGTGCTTAGCAATATAACCTTTCCTTTCCTTTAGCTGAAGTCCTGACAAAGACTTAATTTACAAGGGAAGCTTCAGCTACACCTGCCATTCAATCCCACATTTTTCGTGGACATCTTCTAGTTCCCAATGTGTTTAAAATAGTTACAGAATGATGATAGCAAAGCTTTTGCTTTTGCTAGTTGCTGATTTCTACCCAAAAGCCTTTCCGAGAAACTTAGTAGCACAGGGGCTCATTTTTCTCTAGCATACTATAATGGATAATGTTCTAATGCATTTCTTCCCACAGCTTTTCCCTGCTGTATTGTATTTTGCCTTTGTTGTATAGGCATAGCTGAGCCTGAGTTACTATTGGTTTAGCTTCAGCTTGCTTTGAGATTATTCTCACGTGGTTTGGTTTAATTATTTTCTGATTTTCATTTTATGTATTTGAACCAGAAACTGAACTTATCTAATTTTTCCTAGGTTTTTGTACCTGAAAATCAGATAAAATACCTTAAAGTTTTGGAAACTGTATATGGAAATATACATTAATGTCATAAAAAACCCTCTAGCCCTTCAGACAGCTAAACAAAAACCAGACAAACCAGGAAAACAAAACAAAACAAAACCAACCAACCAAAACAAAACAAAAGAAAACAAAACAAAAAAACCCAACCCCAAACCAAACCAACAAAACAAAAACAAAACAAAACAAAAAACCCAACCTTAAACAGAATTGTTCTTTCTAATATTCTGTTTAGTGTTTGAAATGTACCATTTTTCTGTTGGTTTTTTTTTTTTTTTGTATTTTGGTGGGGGGGGTTGTTAATTTCATTTTTTTAAAATGGATTTTGAAGCTTTCCTGCTCTATATAGAAATCTTTCCTTGTGTGTCATCCGGTTCAATATCACATTACTTTGTTTACTAAATCTGTAAGTACGACCCTGTGTAACTTTCCTGTTAAGCCATTTTTTATATTTCATATACTTCTTGAAGGATACCAGAGTATTTCATTTTAAGAAATAGTCTGCTAAGTGATAACATGGTCCAGTGTTTTTTACCTGGCTAGCAGCCAAGTTTTCTTTTCCTGACTCCTGCAGTGGTTCATCACAGTCAATAAGACTGTGTATTTTCTTTTCTTTTTTCTTTATGCTTTAAGTTGAATTTTTTTGAGGGAAGTTATTTACTTGTGTAATGTGACTTAGATCTTGGGTGACCTCTAAGAACACTTACACATATTATTCAAAATAATTTAGCAGGAGGAATAAGACATATTCTAGTTGGTGATCATAAATTTTTACACACAAGCCATTTTATTTTCTGTTTCCTCAGAGAATAAGGAGGGCAAAGCAAAGAAAGGAAGCCATCTTACCTCCTCAAGGTATATTAAAAGGGGCAGGAGACTAATGTTTATCCTTAAAACCCAGTAAAACAATCAACATCAAAACCATCCCCATTTTTAGAAACAAGTTTTTTTTGCTCGTTTCTAAACTTCAAACCACCAATGCAAATCTTAGAACAAAAGCTTTTAGCATATAGAAATTTGCTTAATCATATCACATTGATATACTGCTATACAATAGCAGTAAAAAATAAAAATAAAAAACCTCCCCAAAACCTAACACTAATTACCATATCATGCCAGAAACAAGATGAAACAGTCACAGTATCTCATTCCCAGAATGCAGGATCTCCACCTCTGCTTTAAAGCTTTTGTTGTGACATCCCCTTGTCCCAGTGAAGAGCAATAGTATTTCACAGGAGGCCTCTTGTCTGCCAGAACATTCAAAGTCATGAGGCAAGCCATGAAACCTAAGCACATATCTGAACTGAATCTGAAGGAGAGTCCATCAAACAAAACAAATAGATATACTTTAAAATGGCACCTCATGTAGGGCTACAAACAAAGCCATAACTTGTGATAGCAGCAGGTAAGAAAATAGAGGTAACAGCAGGGAGGTGGGAGGAACCTTCTGGAGGCACCATGAAAAATCACCTGTCTATGAAAATTACAGTGAAACAGCATGCTTCTGAATGTCAGCAAGATTTTTATGCAGATGGGGATTTACTTTTTCTGCACCTGCTGTCAGTATGCATTAGACCATAAACATCAGCAAACATTGATTAAGCATGTTGCCCAAATGAAACATTAGGCAAAGGAGGAAGGAAGGAAAGTGTCACAGAAATTCTAAATTATCAAAGACAAATTACTCATCCCACAGCAATTTAAGGCAGAGTCATTGCTGCTTATCAGATGCAACTGTGTTGAAAGTTTTGTAGATTTTTGTTTTTTCAAAGTAAATGTAACCTGACTTTTTTATTTACTAAATCCACAGATCAATAGTCATCAACCCCAACAAAACTATGGAAATCAGATTACTGGTGAGCTGCAGGAATAGTTAGTTCTTATACTGTATCTCTTTGGAGAAAATATGGAAAATAAAGCAAAGAGCAGCAGAAGGCTCTTTTTACCCTAGAATCAACAGGCCAAAATGTGACTCCTCTACTTCTTACCCAAATGTTTGTTTCTTGGAAGTGTTCTGGCACAACACAAACATCAGGAATCCAATTCTGCCTTGCACGCTTGCCTCATTATGGAGTCTAAGCAGCCAGAATCTGGTCAGTAATATTTTCAGCAGTGTAGCAGAGAGAAAGGCACGAGAAGTCTAGGCAGCCATACAGGCTCTTTCTTCTGCTAGAACAAAATTACCCAAAACTAGACCTATAGTATTTGGTGACCATTTTCTCACCAGTATCATAAATGGTTCACGCTTAATTAGAGGATGCGTGGGTCATTTTTGGCATGATTTCATCCACATTCCAGCTGTTATTTTCAACTGCATGAAGCACCATAGATAAAGGTTGCCTATACCATTTTGGAAGGCTTCTTTCTAATTGTTAACAACATATTGCAGGAGGGTTTTATTATAAAGACATTATAAAGACAGATGAGCTTCACTAAGTAATAGAAGTGTTAACATATTGCTACAATAAATAAAATATGTGTCATACAGGGCTTGATTAGTGAATGTCTGTGTGACTCCAGACAACCTTGAATTTAAAGGCATTTGTGAGGATCAGACGTGTTCTCTTTCCCCATGATGGAGGTTCTGTTGCCCCTGCAGTGATGCCCACCTTAGCTGTACGTCAGAGCCAGGCAGTTTAGATGAATACAGACTCTTCTGTGCTAGGACAGGTGCTCCACGTTCCACACTACAACCTGTTAACTATCCACAAACATTGTGAGACTTAATGATCCTGGGAAAATGAGCTAGCCATCTACAGCTGTGTATGTCTGACTTACCAGTGAAGACTGGCCGAGCTTTAACTATCTTCACAAGTAATTGTGACATGGTTTTCATCCATCTCAGCTGAGTCGTAACAAAGCAATAGCAAAGCTAAAAATTCTTTAAACTCCAGAGAGAAGGTTCCTTCAAGCACACGTATAAATGTGGGGAAAATATTTAACCTTAGAGAAAAAACAGCTGGAAATTTTAGGAAAGAAAACTGTCCATGTAGGGAGTTCATAGTAAAATGGGAAGAAAAAAAGAATTTATATTTTGACTTTTAAACCTTATTATGTTCTGATGAATTGTGCAACTTTTAAATCAAGTTTGTAATTCCCTGCAAAGCTGACTAATGTACTATGGCTCTTCATAATGTGAAAGACAGAGTGTTAGGTAAGCATTTCAATTTGCAATATTTTGATGTGTTTTCACACTGCGTACTGAACATGAAGCCTATCTATCACCAATTTTTCAGCTCTGTCTTCTCATATGCAGACACCTTTTATACACCAATCATTTTGAACCAAGCTCTGTTTGCAGAGAGCAGTAAGAACAGTAATATTTAGCATAGCAATTATTCTTTTAGCCAGGCCATTTTTCTCCTGAAAATAGGATCTCGAGCACCTGCTGCAATTCAGTTCCTAGAGTATGTCACAGCCAAGCACCTGGCCTTCCTAGGCTTATTCAGGCTAAAAGTCTTTGGATAAGCCTTTAGAGGGAAATGGATTATATACATTGATGCACTGAAATTGATTTTATTTTAAATCACCTAAGTCATCACTAAGAATATATTCTGCTTTTCTTTTTGCATTGTGAAAGCTTTTATAGGCAATATTGCAAGGTTCCTGTAACTAGATATTATTAAGGAGAACACGTTACTCTGTGTTGAAATGACAGGCATTCATGTCAGTTTTCTCAATAATATTAAGTGGTCCGGTGCTTAGAAATTTGACCATCAATTTAGTTAGAAACATAATTAGTTGGGTTCCTTTTGTTTGAGTTTTTGTGTTCTGTTTTTCTGTTAACAATGTGTTGGTAGTACTCCAAAGCAGGAATAATATAAATATTGAAACGCCATTACCCAGATGCAAGGAGATATAGTCCAGCTAAGGGTAACTTTTTTAAACTATATTTTGAAGTAAAAAAAGATGGAACATTTGTAAGAACTATTGATCTTCTCCTTAAATAGCCAGAGGGAAGTTTGAATGTATATGCTAGGAGACCGGCTATTCCAAGCAAAAAGACTCAGTTCTCAGAAAGCCTTACCAGCCGTGAGGGACCCTGCTAGCTTTGACGGTAGTTGTAAACTCATCGCTGCTCTGGATAGCTGATCAATTCTCATAGCAAGAACCTTTTAAATAAAATCAGAACCGATTTTTCTAAGCACTGTTGCACACCGGGTTTTAAATAATAGTCCTTGAGACAAGTATCGTAACTTTTGTGTTCTGGAGACCACTGAGGATGCCCTTGGGGCACAGCAGAAAGGGAATATATGGAGCCCTGAGCTCCAACTACCTTACTTATCATACAGGGTACTCTCAGCACAGGTGTACACTGCCTTTACCTCTGGTAGGAATCTACTCTTCCTACTCATCAACGGAGTAAACTTGTCAAATTCCTGCATACTGAGAAGGAGAAACACAACACAATTTTAAAGTGCTTTTGTCTCCCAGGTAGCCCTACATTTCACATATTCACAGTGCAATGCCCCCTGCTTCTCACTCTCTTGCTGCAAGATCTATGACCAATGACAAGGAAGGAAGCCGCTGTCCTTCAAAGAGAATTGGGAAGCCCCTGTGCCATCCTGCTCCCTAGCACTTGAAGAACACAATAGACGAACCAGTGAACTGGACAAATCACTTTGGAGCCTGTGCTGGTTTTCACTGAGGTAGAGTTAATCTTCTTCATAGTAGCTAGAATGAGCTGTGTTTTGGATTTTTACTGGAAAGTGTGTTGATAACACAAGGATGTTTTAGCTATTGCTGAGCACCATCAAGGTCTTTTCAGCTGCCACCCCACCAGTAAAGAGGCTGGGGGTGCACAAGAAGTTGGAAGAGGGCACAGCTGGGACCCAAACTGACGACGGAGATATCCCAGACCATAGGGCATCATGCTTAGCATATAAAGGTGTGTGAGAAGAAGGAAAACAGGGGACATTTAGAGTGATGGCATTTGTCTTCACAAGTCACCATTGTATGTGATAGGGCCTTGCTTTCCTGGGGATTATGGAACACCTGCCTGCCCATGTGAAATGGTGAATTTATTCCTTGTCGTGTTTTACTTGTGTGCACAGCTTTTGCTTTACACTGATTAAACTGTTTAAGGCTTCTTCCTTTTACCCTCCTGATTCTCTCCCTCATCCTGCCCAGGGGGAATGAGTGAGCAGCTGTGTGAGACTTAGTTGCTGGCCAGGGTGAAACCACCTCAGAGGCCTAGTTCACTTTGTTACTGGTAATAGAGATTCATTAGTCTATACACAAAAATGACACTTTAGGATAGCTCAGACCAACGAATTCAGTGTTTCATCATATTTCACTGTTATAAAACATGAAAAGTAGAAGAGAAAAATTAACTGAAAAATGCAGTGTAAGGAGACACAAAAGAAGATAATGGGAAAGGGAAGGAAGGGAAGAGAAATTCAAGCTGCTTACAGACATTTGCACTTTTTAAATCCAGCTCCAGGAAGTGGAAAGGGAAAGGAGGTTAAGGCCAGAGAGATATAAATCCAAGTGAGAAGAGGATGGAAGGTTTAACGAGGAGAGATAAAAGCAAGCAGGCAAACCTCAACAGCCCTAAAGGGAGCCATGGCCAACAAAGGGACAGAGGAGAGGTATTCTGAAGCTGATTTACTAGAGGTCAGCCTGAAAAGCTGGGGACTAAGCTGACAATTTCCTAAACTAAGTCACTTGTGCAGCTAGGAAGGATTTTGTTATCTGTACCTGTCTTTAAATGCTTTTCTTTTGCACCTGTGTTTGCAAATCCAGACAAGAGACGATATAATACAGGTGTCAGTGCATCAGGCTGTAATCCCAAGGAAGATTAAGGGCTCTCTGGCACTGTGATGGACTATATTGGTTAAGTCACATTGTCAATGTCCCTTAGAGTAGCTACACATGACCACAAGTGTGCTCATACCTACAGTAATGACACCTTGTTCCTGACCTGAGATTCCCCAGATTCATCCCTCTGAGATACCCGGTCCCTGCTGTGGAACTGAGATACAGAGACTGAAAATGCTGGGACCTGAGATTTCTCCTGGCCTTCCAAAACAGCAAAATGCAGCTACCCAGAGGAACTCACTGCTGATTGCCCCACATGCTGAGGATGGTGAATTCACATGACAAGGTGCTGATCTCTGTTCTACAGTCCTGAAAGTTCTCGGAAGACAGAGGGAATACAGCCATGACCACAATCGGGTGTAGCCGCTATGGTATAATATAATACATTGTGTGTTTGGAGTCACTTCTCTCAGCAGTGCTTCTGGTTCAAGGATCGAATGGTGGGACAGAAGAACCACTTGGCCCTCCATCCTCCACAGTACCCAACCTGGTACAGGTTGCATAGGAAGATCTAAATCTGTTTTCTCAGTCCTGCTCACAGTCTGTGCATCTCACAAGCAGCAAGAAGGAAACAACACATCCATCCAGCAAGTTCAGTGTGCTGCATGCCAGTTGGCTTGAGAAAGGCAGGCCTTTTCTATTAATGACTCGCTCAGGTCAAAGGTTGTGTGTGATGCATAATGACTTGGAGCAGACATATCTGCAAGAAGTGCTTGGTATAGAGGGGCACAGAGGTGGGTGAGGTAACTTACAGCACTGCTGTGCTCCTGACAAAATACAGTATGAACACAACTGTCCCAAGACTGAAAGTGGACAGTATGGAAATTAATTCAGAGGCCTAAAGAGAAGGCTATAGCAGAGCTCAGCCTTGCTATGGTCAGGAATGCTCAGGACTAGCAAATGGAGAAAACAGACAGATATTGTTATGTAAACAGATATTCTCTTAGACTCATTTTCCTCACCACCACATTCCTCTGAGGTCTCATCTGCCTCAAATGAGTCTAGAGAGACTCCCTGTGTTGAGAGTTGTAGAGCACATGCAACAATATCCAGCCAGAGCTCCTTCCTGCACAGCAGCAGATCCAGTAGGTTGTGGAGGCCTTTGATGTTTCATGAGCAAAAACGGGCTGGTGCCATTCAAAAGCCAAAAATTTCCATGTAGCCACAAGAGCAAGACTGATGCAAGCAGCAGCTGTGTACTTGTTTCTGCTGGACCGACAGTAAAATACATCCCTAGCCATGTATTCAATGCGTTAGAGTTCCTCCCTTTTATGATGTTTGCTCAGTATTTGCAAATTTGTACATCCTAATAGAACATTTGTACTCTTAGGAAAGAGATTTTTGTTGCTGTTGAACAAGCAATTTGGAGACTTTTCATTTCCCCTGCCGTCAAGCATTTTTATAAAGCCCTGCCTGCTGTACTCTACATTAAAAATCCTGTACAGACACAAGAGCTGAAATAAAAAATCACCCATACAGGCAAACCATGACCTTTGCCTTGCAGTCCCTGCCCTCTGACACAGGAAGGCTCTAGCACTGAAGTAGCTAATGCCATAAACACACACACTTTTCATGGTGCATTTGGAGAGCTTGGAAGAGTACTCCAAATGAGACTGGTTCCTTTACAAAGAGTTTGTTTTGCACACCGCTTGCCCCAAGGCATGTACTGTTGCTGACCGGCCCTCCGCAGCAGCTTTAGATCCACTGCTCCATGTAACATTAATGAAAGCTTGTGAGGCTCGTTAGGCAAATATGGCATGGCCCAGCACGCTGTGGCACACTGCCAGTGCTCCCCTACCCCCCAAATCGTGACAAGCAACTTAAGGGGTTGTGCTAAGTGTGTATCTAAATCAAGCATCTCACTCCACAGAAACTGGACGGCCTTCTCCATTAAGGCCTTCCATTTCCTAGGAACCAGAAAGAGCTGGCTGAAAAGCAGAGCATGCAGTATTTGGATACAATATCAACACCGCTTACATAGGAGATACACTCACTGTGCTTTCACCCAGCAACTCCTTCAGTGCCATCTTCAGATTTTCAATAAAAACCATGCTGAAGATACATGCTTCCCCTGAATGTAAAGTGTATTTATTGTTTTGTAGTGGATGAAGATAAAAAGTGGGTGCATATCTGCTACTTCTCCAAAAATAGATTGGCATGAGTTCTTCCTTGGAGAGACCAGAGAAAGCACAAAATCTCTCTTCTCCTTACACTGTTAGTTACCCTAACATGACCCTCTGAGACCTCTTCTAAACACCCAGAGACCAAACATTGTCCTATACTTTGTATAATCTTTCAAACAGTAGAAAATATGGGGATAAAACATAATCAAATCTGAGTTGTAGTATTTTACATACACTTCACCTAGGTGTAATTAATTGCAGAAAGGACAAGTTGATTAATACAATTCTCAGTAATTCTAATCAGGTGATATTACAGAGGCATGAACATGAATCAGCACTGTATGCTGATAAGTTTTTGTTATTTCATTAGAGGCCAAATGTTTCTGACTCTGCATAAAATCTATTGGCATTCTATTGGCATTATATTGCATTATATTGGCATTATAAGACCATTTTGGCATTCTTTTTAAAAGAGAAATAAAGATTTTGGGGCTCTTAGCAACCTGATCTAATGTGTGGCATCCCTGCCACACAGGGGTGCTGGAGCTAGATCATCTTTAACGTCCCTTTCAACCAAATCCATTCTATGATTCTATGATTCTATGATCCTGTGATTTTAACTTTCAGGAGGCTATAGGAGACCTCTGCTTGTAAGCTTAGTTTATTCATTCAACTCAGTTAAATTTGTAACTGATAAAAATTTGGAACAAGTAATCCAAATTCCAGTGGTATCGTTTTGGAAGCAACAAAAATGCAAAACAACTTTTTGTTGAGCCTATACAGTTTCTGTGATTCTTGCAAAAGATGGGACTGCAGGCTGTGCTGCAAAAAAATTATAATAAAAGTCGCCTAGCTGCACAAATACCATCTTAGTTTAATTAAACTGAGAGTGGATACACAAGCAGAAAATTTTCTAGTCTGCAGGAGCTACTGATACAAACTACTTTTTTAAACTAAAGTGATGTATGCACACACTTGTGCACCAATACATAAATTCACATAACCTCATTGCAGACCAAGTTCTGGGGTATTCAGAGATTCCCATTCAAACAAAAAATATGCTAAAAATTTGGTTTTCTTGGTTTGCAGATTAACCCTCTTTTTTTAATTCAGCAACTCAGAAATTGGAAACTTACATTTCTGATTCACACTTACAAGACTCTCGCAAAAAGTTGGTTAAAACTCTCAGTGGTGAGAAATCATCAGATTTTCTTCTCATTGGCTATTTGCATAAAAAAGTGGTGCCAGACACCCTTTCCATCTCAGCTTCCCACTATTTGCCAAAAAAGTCATTCCCTTCATTCCTTTTTGCCCACAGTCATGTCTTGCTCTTGGTTTTTGTGCTCTTCTCTGATAATTTAATGAATTCTGCAACTTAAAAACACCCTGATAATCCATCCTACCCTTCTGTATTCTTAGAGCTCTTCTTATTCTCTCATTTTGGACTGCAAACCGGATGGACACTGATTGTATTTGTACAGGAACCATAATTTCATGATTTGCTTCTAGAAATGCCACAGACATCAGTATGTTTTTGCTGGCACTAAGATTAAAGTAGGGTGCTGTCTCCCTCAGATCTTGACTAGTAAAACACCTAAACATGCAGAAAGCCATTTGGAGTAGAGTAGCACTCAGAGCAATTTAAGTACCTTAGACCTGACTATCCATGGCTAATGACCAGGATGGGATTTAAAGTGTGCAGATGTAAATTGAGTGTACAAAAACCCATCTGGAGTACACTGTTCACTGGTTTGAATAAATGCAACATTAAAAATCAAATAAACCCCTAAGTACCATAAATCAAAAGTGCCATGCCTAATGTGACAGTTAAAATGACTGTAGTACTCTTTCCAGTATTTTTGTAAGAGATATATATATATATGTAGAAATCAAATTTTAGGCTGTTTGGAAACATGGTTTTAAGACTTTATACTTTGTTCTTTGAAAATTTTTTCTCTGTTCCTCTAGCCTAGCTAATGTTGCTCTGGAGCAGGGAGCGGTTTAATCCTTCTAGGCAATAGAGTTTTACTTTAAGCACAGCAACTAATACCACAAACTCAAAGAATATAATTAGTATCTTGTGATGAGAACTGAGTACGTACTTTTGCTCAGTGTTACTGGATATGGAAAGCAAAGCTGATATTTAAAATACGGTGAGAAGAGAGCAGAATTGTACCATTAGTGGGTTGAAGTGTACTTATTTTGAGGAGTAAGTACTTTGTTTTGGACAACTCCACCACTATTATAGGAAAAAAGAAATGAAGCCCTGCCTGGTAACAACAACTGAGTTCAAAGACAGAAGCATAGGGCATAGTTTGAGTGAACTAAAGGAGACAGTATCTCTGCAACAGGTATTAAGATGTGCTTTTCTTAATTCTCTACTACCGCCTTCAGTCAAATCTGACGTTAAATTTTATTCAAAAGCACAATCTGACCGATAAAAATATTTTTTATTAGATCTTTTCATCATAATTTCAAAAGGCACTTGATGTGTCTATCATATATATGAACTAAATTGCATGTTCTGTACAGCATATTTACCACTAAAATAAGCATTCTAGGCTCAGTCAATTATCCTCAAGATAGAATGGTACATTTTCAGGAATTGCTGACAAAACCACAAAAAAACAAGTAAATATGGTGTAACGTAGAAGTTAAATAGCAGGAAACCAAGGAAATTCCATCATTATGACTGTTTGTTCAGAATTATTTTATGTCCTGAGGCATATGTGCTCTTAATTATCCAATCACACACCATGTTTCCAGTAGCAATATTAATTCTATTTTTTTTATCTTTTGAGTATGTGTTGTCAACAGCAATAAGGGCCTATTAATAAGATTGTGATGTAAATATATAAAACACAGAAATAGGTTACACGACATGAAAGAATGCAGGTATTGGCTGTTTGTGTTTAAAGTCCCGTGGGTGGGGAGCTCGAAAGGCTTTGTAGAGCTGGCTCATGCTTTTTTACCACTGTCCTTAGTCAAATAACTCCAGCTGCAGTATTGCTGAGGTTATGTGTACTTGCAGGTATGTAAATAACTATATAAACAGAAAAGGTCTTTCTTGATCCTTCATTCTTTCCATTTAAAAAATTATTTGGTGCAATTAATCATTTAATCTGGTCACCTAAAATGAGGTTTTAAGCCTTTTTTAAGCTTTGCTGCCAGAAAAGATACCTAAACACATGAAGAGCAGCCTGACAACTCCAAAATTTTAACATGTCTTTAGCTTCAAAGGACAGCTGGAATATTTAGCTATTTTCTAATGAAATCTACCATCTAAAAATGCAAGCTTTCATATCAAGACTATTTAATAAGAAATTCTGACAAAACCAAACATATTAATGTATTTTGCACTTATGCATTCATCAGATGCTTGATCCCAAAAATATTTAATTTGATTTACAGAAGTAGTCCCTTCACTTCATCAGGTGTCTTCCTCAGATGAATCACAATATTCATCTTACTTAATTTGCACCCTTTTTGGGATCAGCCCCAACATTTTACATTTCATCCACAGTTACTATAGCTCTGTTGTAAACCATGAAGTCATATCTCATTTTCCCACCATTTTCACAATATTTGCCCCATCTCCATATCCTGGGGTTCAAAAATACCTCAAGGGGTTTCAATCAGAAGAAATATTGTTGTAGGCTTGACATCTTCACCTTTTTTTCATTACTATCACATGGGAAAACAAACACATTCCATGCTGAAATTAATCAAATTCAGCAATCTTTTGACAGTAGTGCTCTAGCATCTTCTTTCACTGCTTCATCAATCACAAATAAATCATGATGGCTGGTGAGGCACTGGAGGATTGACATGGCAGTGTGTCAATAGCTGTAACTGAAGTATTGTTGCTGCCTGGTAAATTATTAGCAGAGGGGATTGTTGACTGAGCTTCAATTCCCTAGAAGTTTGGAGCCATTAGGGCACATCTTTCAAAGCCCATTGGCCTCAGGAGACTATAACAACAGTTTAACTTCAGCAAGGGTCTAACATTTGAACTGGGCTATCCAGGTCCAGGTCCAGGCCACATTCGTTGATGGGCTGTCTCACAGCAGGCAGCTGGGGAACCATCACGGAATAGACAAGTTACTTATGCAGTTCCCCAAGGAACTTATGGCCCTAGGACAGGTCACATTTTTTAATCAATGACTTGGAAAAAACCAAAGTCATTACAGATAACATTTCCAATAGTCACAAAGACTGATGGAAGGCCAAATAAGAGAACTAGTCCTTAACCCCATGTAATTTTAATGCCCGGAAGCTAGGCACAGACAGCACATTTAATAAAGCTAAATGTAAAATCACACAGTGTCCAAGTGATGATTGATGGCTGATCTCCTCTGTGCCCATTAGCACCCCTATGTGATTACTTGCTGTCATTTTTGGGTTACAAACAACAGCCAGTATTGAGCCATGTGTACTCATACAGTTATGGAAGGTATGACTGACAGAACATGGGTTTTCTAAGTCCTATAGGTTCATCGAGTGAAAAGGCAGAACTGAAATACAAGGCTACTCAGCTAGACAGAGTTCAAGGAGAGATTTATTTGGCGCCAGTCATTAGCAGTCACATTAAGGTCATGCTGAAGCCATCAGTGCCTGGATGATCAATTAAGATGTGAAATGATCAGTTACTCAAAGGAAGGCTGATTACATATAATTATCCCATAATAGTTTCCTTAAACTGTTGGGAGTGTACAAAATGAGAGACCCTTGTCATGTGGCCAGGTCACACTGATTGCCAGAAAAAAAGTAGAAGAGAAAAAAATTGGCCTTAGAATAAGCAGGGATTTTCTATTTTTAATATCTGTAACTGAATCATCTACCAGGGATTTCACAAGTAAATGCTTGAATTTTCTATCACGTTAGCATAGCTGAAGCTAAGGACATTTCCATGACATCTGCTGAATACCCGCTGGACACCCAGACATGCAGTTCCTTGGACTGTGACCATACATACTTTGCAGTACCTAACACCACAAAACATGGCTTCTGCATTTCCGTCTGGGATTATGCAATAGTTAGCAATGCAAGGAAGTGCATTTTCACGTTTTAGAAGGGATCTGTATGAGAATAAAGATCTTCTGATGACATTCACCAATTAACTGAGCCTTTACTAGCAGTGTAGTAGTAGAAAACGTTCCTGATTCATTTCCTGGGAAACATGAAGTAGTACATCTAAACCCAAAGAACATAGGTGTGCAATATCTAGAGAAATACAGTTTGGGTAGCAATAATTGAGCAGGAGTTCCAAGAGCCAAAGAGGAGCATTAAATATTTAAAAACTTGGCCTATTTTTGTAGACTGGGATGTGTCAATCCATTTTAACTAAACACAGAGAAGGCTCACGGGCAACTTGATTGTACTGTGTAAGTA
This sequence comes from Melanocharis versteri, assembly GCA_013397845.1. Classification (NCBI taxonomy): domain Eukaryota; kingdom Metazoa; phylum Chordata; class Aves; order Passeriformes; family Melanocharitidae; genus Melanocharis; species Melanocharis versteri. Next base: position 434,137 of record VZTG01008333.1, read on the forward strand.
CTCACATGCACCACAGCAACAGGATCATAGGGAGCCTGTCAGCCTATCAGACAAATATATGACAGGATAAAATAGCTGGAAGCTGAAGGGAGGCAGTTCAAATCGATAATAAAATGTTATCTTTGTTTTCAATGAGGAATTATTAATTTAGGAATTATTGCAAGGATCGGGTTTTGATATTACCTATCACGGACAACTTTTAATTAAAACTTCAGTGTTTTTTTGGGAGAGGCACTGTTGTTAAACAAGAATTTGTTTATTTAGTAATGCAGCCTATTACTTGTAGAGCTCAAGCTACATACCCACAGATTGTTCCATTCTAAGCTTGATAACTAATCTTCTATTTCTTCACTTTTTTTACTTTAAATAAACAGGGAAAAGTGTATTTTTTTTCTTTGTGGGAAATACAAATTCCAAATCTTAACACATCACTAAAAAGTGATTGTATTTCTGCTGCTGAATCTTGATAGTTGTTGAAGAGTATGATCCTCAAATGCTTTGAATTTACAGGGGAGTTTGTTTATTTGTTTGTTTGCTTTTCCAGTGAAAATGTTGCTGTTTCTGCAAAGTAACTCAGGCTTCACTAAGAAAACTGTCATTTCTTCTTATCAGAAGACACAAGTCCATGCGGACAACCCTGCTCTCTATCCATTCCATCAGGCTTTGTTTCTCTGCTCCACTACCTTCACTTTAATGAAACCTGTCCTTGTGCTTCTGCTTGCTTTGAATTAGCTATTCTTCACCCAGTCAGATTGATTGACTTTTTTATCTCATGACTGCCCAAGTATGGAACAAGCTTCTTTCACAGCCATCTATACCACTTACAAATTGTTTTCTGGTTTATTTCCATTTATTCTTGTAAACACCAAAGCACAAGAGACTGAAGTCTTCAAACTTTACCATTTTACTTTATCATTTTACTTAAGAAAACTCTACTGAATTCCATGGTTATTCTGTCAAAGTAAAGACCTCTCTTTTTCATTTTACTGATTCAACTTCTTATGCAAAGCAGGATCCTCTTTGAGCTAAGTTGATAAAACATATTGAGGGATAGACTCTACTTTGGTTTTTTTCACTACATATTATTATAGATGAAAAATACTCTGTGATCACTCTATCACATAAAGTATACTACTTATTTTTGCTTAATCAAATTCACAATATGTTTTGTGGATTGTTTGCAAATCTGTTAAAATTCTGCATCTATATAGTTTATTTAAATACTTTGCAGCAAATGACAGGACTTTGATTTCTAGTTATTTTATAACTGGAGGGGTTTTTTTTAAGTACTACTTCCGCACTTTATATTTCGTATTATGAGATGATCATGTAGGATCTCTAAGAATTAATCAATATTTAAGAATGAAGACCAGGAATTTTAGTGTAAATTCATCTCTCACAATTAAAGCTAGTACGCTTGATTTTCTAGTTCTTGTGTCTTTGTTAACTTCCATTACTATATCAGAACTGTAGCATTTTTCACATCCCACCATTGTGATGTATTTTACATCCAATAACTCTCTGGAGGCACAGGACTGAAGGGAACCTTGAGATGTCGTTAAGTCTATTATTGCTTTGCTCCAGAAAGAACAATTATACCAGTGTCATTTCTGACAGGTGTTCCACTAGTTGGTTTTTAAGGACTTTAAAAGATGGAGATTCCACCAATTCTCTAGGCAATTTATTACAGTGCTTTGCTTTACCAATTAAGCTGTAGTTTATACCCATTACTTCTAGGCATAGAACATAGAAGAATGGATTATTCCTTCTCTTTGCCAACACCTTTTATGTATTTGAAGGTTGTTTGGTTCCAACAGTCCTTTCCTTTCCAGGTTAAATAACCCAATCCGTACAATCATTTTTCACAGGTCACATTTTTAGACTACTGAACATTCTCATTTTTCTCTACTGAATTCTCTCCAACTGGTCCACACATAATTGGAAAATTGGTCTGAGTGAAGCCTTTAAATGCTGAATCAATAGGAAAAATTTCTTCGTGTCTTGCAGGCTACACTTGAGGTAATAAATTCCATTTGATCCCAAAGAGCTCTGGACTTTTTTTCATCAATATGACATTGTTGAATCATGTTGAGTGTATCTATACTTATGGCCAGTTTTAACCCCTATGTTCTTTCCTGTAGAACTTCTCTTTAAATTATTTTTATCCATCTCACCTTCAAAATAGACAATGGCTGCCTAATGTGTGTGTACCCATTGAATAGCATCTGATAATTTTCAGATTATGTCTCTAATTTGTCAAGATCCATTTAAATTGTTATACCATTCTCAGTATATTCATCCCTAGCTTGGCTCCATCTGCAAATCGAATAATCACACTCTGCACTCCATCATCCCGCTTATTAACAAAACCATTGAGCAGCATATGGGCTAGAAATAGGTACTACTCTATGAATCCTTCTATTTTGACAGTAACCAATTGATAAATACTCTTTCAGTATTCTTTCCAAATTCTATTTCTAGTTCTAGATCTCGATTCCCAGGAGACACCATGTTTCTTTAGCTAGCATATGACATATTGACATGGAGAATACCAAAAGTCTTTCCAAAATCAAAGTACAGTGTGTCTGCCCTTGGTCCACATACTATTTTCCTGCCACTGAAGGAAATTCAGCTTATAGCTTATTGAAAATATCACATATAATTGGTGCAAAACAGAATGCAAAGCCTGACTGAGTGAAATCCTTGCAATAGACTGTGATCCCATACTGTGTTTTTCTTCCCACAGAGGAGTTGCCTAACCCCAAAATTTGTTTTATTTTCCGTAGATTGCCAAGTGTCTTGCGAATCTGAGGCACTTTGCATGCCTTGGTGAATAGCAGAGATGTTTGTGCTGCACAGGTTTTCACTTCTCTAAAATGAAAACAAAAATATAACCAATTGGGAAAGAAAACAGATAGCAAACAATATATTGCAGAGGGTTTAAAATGTAAAAAACTGGTGAGGGAAGCTAAAGGTGACAGAAGGCTTTGTGGATGGCAGGGCTGAGACCAATAAAAAATGGTGTCTGAAGTCTATTTTGAAAGAAATAAATGAAATGAAAATTCTAACAATGGTATAGGCTCAATGTTCAATAGAGATGGTAGATTTATTCACGATAGTGCAGGAGCAGAAGTGTTTATGAAATATTTCCATACTGTGTTTAAAATGAAGACAGATCACAAAAGGATGATTCTTGTATGATGAACTACTTTCTAGCCTATTTGTGACAAAGGACATTAGACAGCTACTGCATTTAATAATTTTTAAAATATCAGGCTGGGAAAACTTGCATCTAATTCCTAAAAGCACCATTTGAGGAACTCTCTGGCTCACTTATCTTAACACTTACTGAATTCTAGACTTTCTATGAAATTCCAGAAGACTGAAAAAATCATAGTGTCATGCCAATGGTCCAAGAGGGCAGGACAAATGTAGGAGAGGAAGACCTACTAAAGAAGCAACATATGGTTTTCATAGATAAAGTTTTGCAGTGTAACATATTTCCAACATTTCCATTTATCTAAATTACTTTAAAAATATAGCGAAACCTGAATTTTTGCCCAGTTAAAACAGATGGCAGTGTTTCCAGACTCCAGCTTCAAGTTTTGAAGGAGGCTCAAAATGAGTTAAAACAAAAAAGTAATTGGGCTGTCTGACATAATCTCTTGTAAACAGTTATTCATACCAAGCAACTTGTCACGGCTCCATCAGTTGTATGAGGTGTAGGCCAGGATTAGTCAGTATATAATTGGCAGTGGTTACAATACTTCAGCAAATTAGGGAAAATGCATATCCTCCTGCTGGTCTATATTTGGTTATCTATTGTGTTCTCATGTTTATGCTTTTGTGAACATTATCGTTCATCAGCTGCCTTCAAGATAATGTGCTCCACATAAGCAACCATTTTGTATTATCATCAGGTTTTGTGCTCCTACCTGTACAGAGATATGCAAATTGAAAATTTCTCTATTGTTGTCAGAAAAGCCTGATTATATCAGGGTTTGCATGACAAAAGCTGATGGACCAGGGAGAAGGCCCTTCTCAAGAAGGCCATTGAAATGCTTCAAACCAAGACTAGAGACATCAAAACTGACTGTTCCTGAAACTTTGGCAATCAGCTTTTATAGAAAGTCTTAAGATGCTCAGCTTGCTAACCTTTGAGTTCAGCTGAAAATAGTACAGGACTAGACATCAGCAGTTAAACCAAAGTCCAACCCAAATTACTTTCAAAACCGAACACAAACAACTCAGAAACTCAAATCCAGCTATTGAGCATTCAGCTCAAAGGTCTTAGATGAGTGATTTTGTGCATTTAGTGTGTGGCAGATATCTTTACTTGCCATCAATTTTTAAGTTTTTTTCTAATCCATACATTACGTCTCTTGTAACTAGCTGTTTCATCCCTCAAAGCCTATGTCACAAACATCTAGCTTCCTACATCTTAACAAAAATACATCCTTGGAGGACTGGGCAAGAATACAGAGACTTCCATCCATCTCACCCCAGAGGCATTTCTGTAGCATGATTCATCTAGTCCCAAAGTAAGCATCTAAACTAGGTGTGATGAATCAAGTCTTAAACCTCCTATTTCTTTCCCTTTTCCATAAAGAAATGGGTGTCCCACCAGATGTCAGTGTCTTCATTTTGGATATCCAAAGGGAGGAGAGAAAATTCTAAAACCTATGCTTTCACAAAGTAGAAATTGGCTATGTGGTTTCATTTTATCACCATTTCCCCATCTCTAACAATCTTAACATATATGAGCAATGCATTAGTTTTCTAGATCTGTTTGCCAGAACGTTCCTCACAGTCACTTGATTTAAAGGTCAGAAGTTTGGGTCAGTGTACTAGTGTTCGTATACCTTCCCCAAATCCCAAAGCTTTAAGCACTTGTTTACTAACCACAACAAGAATCTCTAGACACCTGGATAAATAGGTCTATTAATTGCAAATATTGCAGTTTCTAGTCAAAGTGGATCAACATTTATGCATTTTGCAGGTTTCTGCACAAGATAAAATCTAATTTCTCTACACTGGCATCTAAACTATTTTTGGCTGCATTCCATATTCACTTTTAAGTCTCTCTGTCCTCAAAGTCATAAATGAAGGACATAATACTTTGTTTCACTTGTAAATGTCAAGCGGTGTAGCGTTATCATCTATGTTACCAGTACCACTAATAACACTGCAGACTAGACTGCTCTGTCTTCATCAAAGGCTATGCATCAGTTGAGACACAGTGCTGATGATAACCTGAGTCAGCTATCAGGGAAAAGGGCTCTGTAATATGTAGGTCACCACCAGGGTTCATTTCAGCAAACACCTGCAAATTGCACTTCTCCAGAAAAAAAAAATTCACATTGGCAAAAACAAAAGCAAAGTGCAGAGAAGATATATGAATGCATTTATATCTTCATGCCCTACCCAGGTACACAAGAAGCTCTCAATAGCTTTTTGAATATCTGTTAAATCCCTCTCCTACCACAAGTTTGGATTCTTTTTGCACTGTTTTTTTCAGATGGTTTCCAAGCCATATTTTCACTCTACCTATTAAAGCAGTATAAACATGTTGATACCTATGCCAGCAATGAAGGACACTGCATACCAAGACCTGGAGCTGAACTCAAAATGTAGGTGTACTAAAAAGAAAATCCTGCATATTAGCAGAGTAAAAAACTCTTCTATTAATTATCAGTTAACATCTGTCCTGCACATAGAGGTGGAAGGAAGAGTCCTCTGAGTGACCAGCTAGGTTCACCAGCCTTTCAAGTAGAGGGCTGTGCAGTAATAAATTAATCTACAATATTCCGATTTTTCAAAAAAAATTAGACTAATTTTTAGGCTAATCTGCAATTATTTGGTATTTTTTTCCTTCACTATAGTTAGTGGAATGGAAGGTTTATGCAAAAGAGAAGTATTGCTTAACTTAACTGAAATCTAATTAGCTCACTATGCAACACATACTCACAACTAGTATGTTTAAATAATGCATCCCACTTCTGTTTGTCTGCCATGGCTGCTGCCTTGGTATTTTCTCTCTCTATTATTCTTATTCATTCAGGGCATCCACATGTTTATACGTACTGATATTACATGCTTTAATATAAATTAATGTCTATTAAATTATTTTTGCGTATTAATTGAATCTTCCCCACTGGAATCCCCTTGCTCTATTTTTTTCATAAGCAGATAAATAAAAGAAATATCTTGAGCTACCATGCACCATCTGGATAAATGTCAGCTATATCCCTACCTAGAGGGTTTGGCGTTTATTTCTCAAGAGGGCAGGTGTTGGTTTTGCTTTCCTTGCCTACAGTTTGCACAGCTGAATAATTTAAAAAGGACTCAGTGCTGAAAGATAAAATGAAGATGGAGTATATTGTTTCTGGCTACAATCCCCAGTGCTGTAGGTGGCATTTTCTGCTAATACAGCTTGAAGTAGAATTGCTAGCAAAACCAGAGATTTGAATCATCATAATTAAGGCTGTGTCAAAGGGGATTTTTCTTTGAAAAAGAATACATACATAAATAATGCTAAATGCATAAGCCACCAGTATATATTTAATCTCTATATCAGTTACATCCCTAAATGAATGGTCATTCAGTGAGTTCACTAAAATTCCTGCATCTTAAAAATCAGAACAAAGCAGCAACTGTAGAGAAATGTTCTATGAAAAATGTTCTGTGCAAGCATTTATTGCCTTTGAAAAATACAATATTTTCCCATAATTAGTAAGCTGGAAAAAGGTGTCAGACTTTGAATTCTCTTCCATCATTACAATCAGAGTTATGCATATTAGGGCTGACATTGTTGAGATTCCATTAAAATGGATGCAGTGTAAGCATACAGTATAGGGCTTTGTTGAAATCAAAGGGTTTGCAGCATAAATAAGAGAAACAGAAGTTTGGAAACGTCAGAGTGAAGAAGGAATTTGCCCAGGGCCACACATTATTAAGTGTAAAAGCTCCAAATTGACTCGGGATGCCTGGGCTAAGTGATGTGCTGTCTTCGTGTTTGACAGTATAGTGGAAGGTGCGTCTTTTGAAGAAATGCCATGATTCTGCACCATGTGCTAACCTCTGAATTAGTCTAATAGGGGTTTTGTCTCAATTTTGTGTGCAACTCAACCCTGGTTTTTTCTGTGCAAAATTCAATCTTGAGCAAAATAGGCTGCATGTGTGCAGCTGCACACTGTTGTTCTTCAGCCTGTGTCTTCCTGTAGTGTATGTAGTGCTTTATTAACAGTGACAGTATTTTGTAATTGAATATTCAGATAAATTCTGCATTAGGTCAAAATGGTTTATCTCCAATCAATCTCCAATTGATTTGCCTGTTCAGCCAAAGTATTTGCATATCTCCTCAAACACTGAGCTGAGAACACACTGAACAGCATGGTGAAGCATCCCTCAAGAGCCAGTAGTTAGAGGGGGGTCAAGGTGAGGGTCAATACAATACCCACTACAGCAGCAGAGAAGTCATCAGTTTGAATTTATTCTCATCTGAGAGACAACCTCATTTGCTCTTGTATATTGAGAGAGGAGAGAAAAAGGGAAGAAAGGAGGAATAGGTGGAAATGATGAAAATGTCAAGGAAAATAGACTTACGGAAAGAGGGAAGATGCAGAAGAAACTGCAACAGTAAGTAAAGCAGGAAAGAAATCCCTCCAAAAGCAATATAGTTTTCAGCAATGTCAAGTACAAGCAGCCTAGTTGCCGTTCTCTCAGAGCGCTTTTCCTGCCTTCATCTCCAAAAGGCACAGCTTATGATGTGGCTTGGAGAGGCCTCACAAAACCATCCAAATCACCTCTCTATCTGAACAGAGATCAGCTATTTCTGCGTCTGCATCATTCCTGACAGATATTTGTCTAACCTGTCCTTAATGGTGTCACCAAATAGAGACTGCACATCAGTGTCCTGCCTTAGATCTTAACAAACTGTTTCCAGTCTCTAACTCAGTGGTTTAAAATGATTTTATTGCAAAAATACCTTTAGACATTTCTGGTTGCTGCTGCAGGTCTAGTCAAATGAAACCACACACCACACATTACTTTTCTTAATTACCCATCACAAATTATTTTGAGACATCCACACAGCAATTTTTGACATATATGAAGACTAAACCCAACTAATTTAACCAATTTTTTCTTAAGTAATATATTCTAGACCATCCAGCATTTTAATCTTTTTGAATCCTCTGTACTCTCCCTTCAAACATTTTACTGGGTTGAGACAATACTCCAGTGGGATAGAGCAGTCCAGCTGTGGCATAGCTGGTCCGAAGGAAAGAAGGAGTATAATTTTGCACATCCCCATAGTCTGGAGTTTACGTCATTCACTGCAGGATATCTGGGTTTGGGTTTCTTTGGCAGTCAGGGAAAGGTAGGACCTGATGTTGTTGACTTGTACTCAGTTTGTGATCCATAAAACCTACAAATAAAGATCTGCTACTTAAAGAGTTGTTCCCCTCTTTTATTTGTGCAGCTGATTATTCCGGCCTAAATGCAGTTCCTTATATCTATCCCCAGTGAATAGCATCCTATTTATTTCAGGCCATACCTTCAATTTGTCAAAATCACTTTAAATTCCAATCCTGTCTTCCAACATACTCACAGTCCCTTGCAGATTAGTGTCATTAGCAAATCTAATAAGCATGCTCTCATTCCTTTCATTTTTGGCAATCCCCTGAGATTACAGCACTGTTATGACCTTGTTAAATTGTAGGGATAAGATACATACTTTTCTGCAACACTTTAAAACAGCAACCATCAATCAAATAGACTTTGAGGATATTTGTTCTCAAGAATTCTGTACAGGTCTCCAGGAAGACAGGGTAAGTCTGCACTGCCTTTGAAGGAAATCCCAAGGCCAATGTCAAAGTGTTTTGTTCAGCTCCATTATTGAGCCCCGCTCTCAGCCCCAAACATGCCCAGTCACAGGTACTCTATTCTCATACCAGTAAAATCCCATCAGGAAGGCGTGTCCAGGGCTCATCCACTTCAGCAAAGGCTTCTTCAAAAATGGGAAGGTACAACAATTGAGATGTGTCAGGTATCTAAGTCTCTAATAGAGTAAAAGAATTTGCCCCACACCACAAAAAGGGTTCTGATTGTGTAGGAGTGGCTGTAGGAGTGACCGAAGATGCCAGATGTGACCCACTCTTGAGTCTCCATTTGCAGTAGAGCTGGGAAAGAACTTGTCTGCCTGCCAGGAGGACACAGAGCCTGAAGTTCAGGGAAGCACTTCTGCCCTGACTCCAGCACTGCTGAGGTTGCACCTCAAGTCCTGTGTTCGGTTTTGGGCTTCTCACTAGAAGAAAGATGTTGAGGTGCTGTAGTATGTCCAGAGAAGGGCAGCAGAGCTGGTGAAAGATCTAGAGAGTGACTCATATGGGGAGAAGCTGAGGGAGGTGGGGCTGTTTAGGCTGGCGAAAAGGAGGCAGATCAGGGGTGGACCTTATTAGTCTTTACAACTACTAGAAATGAGGTTGTAGCCAGATGGGGATCAGTTCTCCCAAATGAAAAGCAATAAGATGAGAGGAAATGGGTCAAGTTGTGCTGGGGGAGAGTTAGATCACATGTTAGGAAAAATTCCTCCACAGAAAGGGCTGTCAAACATTGGAACAGGCTGCCCAGGGAAGCTGTTGAGTGACCATCCCTGGAGGTTTTTAAAAGATATGCAGACTCGGCACCTGGGGGTATGGTCTAGTGGTGGGCTTGGCAGCGCTGTGTTGGTGGTTGGACTTAATTATCTTAAAGGTCTTTTCCAACATAAATTACTTTACTATTCAACAATTAGGATTTAATCCAACTCTGACTTCAGCAGCAAGCTGTGGATATGGTCTGCCACCACCTCTGACAGAAAACGACTGGAACAAGCCCTGCCAGTGGCACCTTCTCCACTCCTCAAAAGAGCAATGGAGGATCAGAGAGTTCCAAAAGAGTAATGTCTTAAGATAGCCTCTCTACACAGAAATGTCAACTTTTTTTAGTTAAAGGCTAGTTAATATAACTGCTTATAGCTACAGGCGGTCTAGGTTTTGCTAAATACTGTTCCCTCTACTTCTAGACATGCAAATGTTTCACTTTTCCAAAAATCTAATCGCCAGTAATTTTTCCTTCAACTGCTATAATTCCTATCTTCAGACAAAAGTCATCTCAGATGGAATTTAATTAATTGAAAGATGTCTATTGTGTTTAGGCTTTTGTGTCTTTAGTTGCTGTTTATTTGAAGCAAAGGAACACACAAGTTTATTTACAAATCACAAACTTAAAACTGTTCCCAACACCTCCAGTTACTTCATCTACTTCAGTTTAACAAAAGGTCTTAGAAAAAGGAAAATAACGGAGGAGAATCAGCCCACAAAAAACGAAAGAAGTCTTTATTTGTGAGATTTTTGTAGCCCTCAATGCCACCACAATGGGAACCATGAAAATGCTGAAATATACTGGTAACAGGAGAAAAACACTTCTCAGAACAAGTGAATGGTGTAGTAAGTTGCTCATCACATTCAAATAAACATCCTTGAACAACATCTGGTATAAGCTAAATGTGCTGCAAATAGACTTGCTCTAAATTGCTGAGGATAAGCTAATTAGACATTTAGTTGTCCATCCCCTGCTTTTTTTTTCCAGTTAATCAACTGAGCAATGTCAAGGGTCAGAAAAACTCCCTCATACATACGCTGAGGGGAGGAACAGGCAGCTCTTGTTAGGCTCCTGATATAGGAAATTAGCAGATGACTTTTTGATAGAAGGAGCTGGATTTCCTTTGCTGCAAATAGAATGAACTCATATTAGCATTAATAGATCTTCTCATGGAAAGACCCATCATAATTAGTGATCATCATTTATCATCATCAGATTTTCACCAACAGATCCTAATCACTCCTTCCCTCAATTACTCACAGAAAAACAGATGTATGTTAAAGTGTTGAATGCAGGAGACCACTTCATGCCTGGCAGAAGATATAGAGTGCCTGTGGCATACTTAGACAATTAATTTTACTTTTAATAATAGGAATTTTTTTAAAAAAATATTTACTTATAATAAGAAAAAAAGTTGTGCCTATTTTGCTTTTTAAATCACAGCCGTGTAAAGGCATAGTTTGAAAGAAATTGAAGAGCTACTCTTAAGGGTGCAGAAACTCTGGGGGAAAATAGCTTATACACTCCCTTTATTTGTATTTTCTCTCCCTTCCTCCACACCTCCCATATTCCAAAATCTTTTCTGACACTGCATATTTCTCATCATGTATTTTTTATGTGAGATTATCTGCTCTCTCCTCAATCTAATTCAGCTATATCCAGCTGGCAAGAGATGTAGAAGAGGTGCAGATGAGGGCTACACAGCTCCCAGGCCTGGGACACTTCTGTACCACCATCACCTGAGGTAAATCAGAGTTGGCACACCAGACATGACACCCATTAATGCCATTTTCTCTTTCTGTTATCTCTCTTTCTGGGACTATTACACAAAGATGACATTCCTCACTGCTAAAAAAAGCCAGGCTCCCTGAACAGCTGGAGTTGAAGGGGACCTCTGTGTCATCTTGTCCAAAGTCCTGGATCAGATCCCAGCTTCTCGATGCTTTAATCCAACAACCAGGAGAGAGAGAGAAAAAAAGGCGCCTTATTGGAGTGCTGGATCTGTTTGTTACACATTATTTAAAATTATGAAAGAAGAGATTCATTTATTCATCCCTCCTATCTCATGTAACTTCCTCTATTCGGTATCCTCTGTACAGTGCAGACAGCTGTGTGCAGAAGTCAGCTGCGTGAAGGAAACAGGGTCAGCTCCATAGATTATTACTATTACCTGTTAAATCCTCACTTATCTCTTCTGTCACAAGGGCACACTGAATGCAATAAACTGAGTAAGAAGGGTGCAAAGTTCATAGATATGTTTATATATGTTTCAATGGCCAATAAGAACTTCCACATTAATGAGAAAGTTAATGATTACATTATAAAGTTTGGGGTGCCTAACTGCCTACTAGACTAAACAGTGAGTTCTAAAAGGAGTTTACAATGTACTAAATGTGTCTATTATGAAAATCAATGAGTAAAACCTTTTTTAAATAAAGAGACATGGGTGTCAACAAGCTCTCTTCTCTCCCTTCATGCCATATTGCCAGTTTGCAGAAGGCTTAGTTACATCAGGTACTTTGACCTCCAACTCTTTTAGTAAGGATTTTATACCATATGGTTAGATAATATGCTTTACATGCACTGCGTCATGTATTCTTCTCCATTTTAGCAGCTTATTATGGGCTTGTGGTTCTTTTATTCCTAGTATTCTTTTTATGCATATATTGTCTTAGATTATCAATTTCTGCCATTTATTGCCAGTATTTTTATTTTCAACAGAATTGTTTCCATCCTTCACAGAACTATGTACTCAGAGATTTTCTGCTACGTAGCACAAGCTAGGAAAAGCAATTCAACATGCTTTGTTTCAAAAAGTAATAAAGAACAACATAATTCAGAGATCATTGCCTGAGTGTCTTCACAGTCTGATGTGCAATTGCTTGAATCTTGTCTGATTAGCGAACAAAAGATTAAATATGGTTCAAAGTTGAAACAGGATGGAAGTTTGTTTGTATGGTGTCACCACCTCTTCTTACTCTATAGAGGAAAATGATGTCAAAAATTATTTTGATGCAATAACATTTAATGCCTATGTGTTTGTTCTAATGAATTCATTATTTCCTTTGCACTCAGTTTCAGCAGTGATCTTGTGTTAGAGCACAAAGTCTGTATTTTCATTTAATTTCCTGCAGGCTTTTTTGTTTGGCTCATTTATCTTTCCTTATCCCTTGAAACCATCTATAGTAATTCAGTTCACTGCAGCTAAACCTTCTGTCAGAGCCAGAAATAATCAGTTCCAGGCATTGCTGATTCCAAAGTCAGCTAACAACCACCTCATGATTCTGATCATTTTATGCTTTTTAGGTTAATGGGGACTTTCAGACAGCATTTCTTTCTCCTTTGTCCTGTCAAGGAGTTCCTCCATTCCTTTCTACTGAACCACAGTTTGAGTAGTGGTACAAAACCAAATCAAACACAGTTATAACAAAATAAAATTTTGGGTTGTTATTCCCAATTATAGTTAATGTCTCTCAAAATATTTCCTTCCATTGTACAATAGTGTCACAGAATATTTCAATATGGAAAATTTATTATTTAAAACCTTTTAAAATGTAAGACAAACTCATGTAAATACAATATCCATTCTCCTTAAGCTTAGTTTAAAAGGCAAATGGTTCTTAAAAGTTATATTGTTGTTTACGGTTAAATTAGGGTACTTAATGTGATTTGAGTAATTAATTTTTTTCTGCCAAAGACAGTGTTCATGAAAATTTCCCAAGTGACAGGTGACAACCATTTCTTGATGTAGGGGGCAACCCCTCTGCCCCTCCTGCCTTGCGTGTCCCTTCTGGCCAGCCTGTAGACATTGATAGCCACACTCCAGTCATGGGATTCATCCCACCAACCAACTCTCAGTAATGGTACCTGTCTTCAAGGTTTACTTCAAAATTAAACTAGCAAAGCATAGATTCAAACATTAAGTGCAAATGAAAGGCTTTTTTTCTGATTTTGACTATTCAAAATTTGTATGAAATCAATAGTTCAGTTTTGGCCAGGTAATTACTACCAATTATCAAGCAAAGAATGAAATAAAGCCACAAGATCTTTTTGTCTTTGCTCTGATGCTTGTGGACATCACTCTTCTGCTTTGCATTTCTCCAATACTTCCTCTCTGTTTCAACAAGAATAAATTACTTGTCCTCATCTTCAAGGACCCTCATGGACAATCACAATCCTATTTCCATTCTGTGTTAAGAAGCTGTCTTCTGTCACCAAGTGGCCATATTGTCTTCCCAGTCTTTAAATGTTTTATTCCTTCTCTATTTATTTCTTAGTACTTGATAGGAATTCACTAAACATGCTGCAGAAATACCAAGTCATTGCCATTCAGATTCCTTCTTCCAGCTTTAATCTCCTCATCTGGCTGTATCCATACAATTTTGATATATGTTTATCTGTAGGCCACCTGGGATAGTTCCTGTATTTTTTTCTTTGCTTGGGCAATACAGAGGAGAATAAAGTACAAATCCCTGTAGGGGACCCCATGTACAATTTGTAAAGGCAAAATGAAAGGAGCTATAACTGTATTCCAGCAACCTGTACTTGCTACATGGAGTATTTTGAAGTCTCAGATACACTGCTTGATGAATCTGGTATGGCAATAAATTTTCTCTGGATTTCTTTAGGATTTTCCCTGATGCGTTAGAAGGCAACGTGCATGGAATGACTACAACTAACTGTTCATAATATTTTTTTTTCTTTATTTTTGTCTGTTGGACGCTGAAAACAATTTGTGTCATGAAGGTTAAAATTTTGTAGAAAAACAATTTGAAAGGGCTACCTGCTGAACTATGAGATTGTGCAGCCAGGGAAACAAATTATATTCTAGTCCACATCCTCCTGTAAAATAGATGTCATTTAGGAGAAGCCCTTAAAAAGAGATTTCTTAATTGGAAAAACATCCTTTTCAGTCACAAGTGGCTGAGCTGAAGTGTGTCCTCAGAATATCAATACGAGCTGAAGCTATTAAAATGTCATGGTTAACCTTTTTAAAAAGCCTAATTTAATTATAAAATAATAATTAGAATATTCTTGACAGTTAGAAACACCTGCCTCAAATGAACAACATGTAAACTCTCAATTTTAATGGGCAACACTCTACTGGAAAAGATTCAGCATATGAACAATGAGATTGAGTTAGCAAATACTGTGATTAACTTACTGGTTTTGCTATTGGAAGTAATTGCTGGACCATGCTGGAGGGCAGGCACAATTTACTTCCTGATCACACCTAGTAAAATGTTTTTGCACATGTCAGTAGTTCTTATGCATAATATAAAAAAAAAATCATCAGACCAATCAGTGTTCCTTACACAGTGTAAATTTCCTTGCTTTTTCTCAAATCATGAGAGCAGAGACCCCATGAACTGACGGAAAGCGGCAACATGGCACCCTACAGGGTATCTTTTCATTAAACCTGCATGAGTTAGAGCCTTGCTCTACCTAGCATTTTGCAGGTACATTTTTACCCAGATGAAAATAGTTACATCTCATGTCAGACATGCAGACAAGCTTCCTTTTAGTGCAGCGGCTGCTGGAATAAGATCAGTCCTATTAAATGGAACTAGATTACCTGAGGCAAATTGTGGCCCTAGGATAAAACTATGCTGGCATCCTAACATGAGAGATATGTGGAGGTCAGCTGATGAAATATCTTGGAAAGCTTGTTCAACAGCTCCCACACTTAGAAATAAATATCCAAAATAATCTCCCGCTGGATGTGGGACTGGAGAATCACTATTCAGAAAGAACAACAGAGGAGTCCTGCAACAGAACACTTAGGACCAACAATTTCAGGAAGACATTTTAATACATTGGAAAACAATTCTACTTCTGTTTAAGGGCCAGTGGGATCACCAAATTCAGTCTGCATGGGATGGTGCCAGGCTACAGTAGTTGTTAATTTACTTGAAAAGTGTCTTTTGACAACATTCATGTTACTTTAATTGGACTGATGGTAGGTTTTGGAGTTCTCCTGACTGGATATCATGCATCTAATCATGGGGCCCTTTTCAGTAATCACTCTTTTGGCTCCCCATATTCCTTGACAGAACCAATGCCTTTATTGTGTTCTTCATACTCACGGGAAAATAAATCCCACTCGACCCTTTTTCCCCACAAACACAATTTTACAGTTAAAATGTTTAATGGGATTTCACCAGGAGGGGAATTACTGGAAGAACCAGCAAATTTACACTGCAGAGGTTTGGATCCTGGTCTAAAACCCTATGAAAATATCCACACCAGCTCTGCTGTGGAGGACAGTGTCACTCATTCCATTATAAAACAAGGAAGGAAGGAAGGGCATAGGCTGGGTTGGACTAATTCAGGTATGGCAGAGCTAAGTGTTTCTCTCCCCCTGTATGTCACTGACCTCCCTTCATACAACACAGCTGGTACAGGAATTTCTTCACTGTATTTCTGTGTACTGTAAAATCTCATAGGCATTGCCTGTTGCCTGTTCTCATCAACCACCTCCTTCCTGTCCTTTCTCACTTCAGCAGGCTCCAGACAACTACAAAGTGCTGGCACCAGATTGGTTAAAAAATAAAATGCAATCAGATTTTTACAACTCTGCACAGAGACACATACCGTGCATTTTGTCTTCAAGTAGAGAAAGATTAATAAAAAGGACTAATAGAAAAGATATCCTAACCTACAGCTTTGAGACTGCACTCAACCTTCCCTGAAGTTGAGATTTCAAGAAATAAATGACTCAAATCAGGCTACGGAGACATGTCAGGAAATCATAGCTCTTTTAAGGCATGATTGCATACTCACCTCTGTCACAATTGCTACAGATTGTGACTAATTTTGCAGCTATCTTTATACTGATTTATAAGTGTTATATGAAAAAAAATTGGAGTAAAAGAGGTTTTTAATTCTAGCCTCCTCTTACATAGCAAAACAATGTACTCAGGACTGCCTGCTATTTCCTTCAATCCCTATGCCTCTTGGGAAGACCTTGAATAGCAGAGCTGCCTGTTTCCCTGGTTCACACCCTGACTTTTTGAACAGGTCACTTTTGCAGCTCAGTGGCCATTTACAACCTGTCCAGGTGTACAGGCACTACCCTGACATCCTCTGCTCTCTGCTGGCCTCCCAGCATGGGCAGCAGGGACAGCGAGCCAGCTCGTGGGAAGAGTGGCTCCCCATCTGATCAAGCTGGGTAGAGCCAAGGGTTGACTACTGAACCTGACTGGCACTTTTCCATGTTGTTGGGTATCTGAAGTAGCCTACAGCAACTATTAGCTGATCTTTGCTGTTAATTTCTTCACTCACTCTTGCTCCAGATTCTTCATAAAATCATAGAATGGCTTGGGTTGGAAGGAACACTAAAGATCATCTAGTTCCAAGGCCTCCACCATAGTCAGGAATGTCACCCACTAGACCATGTTGCTCCGTCCTGAAATAAATTTTATAATGGCTTTTTTTAATATCCTGACTTTTAAAGCAGACTCTGATCTGACTCACATATATCTTTGGTGTATCATAATCTTTATTCTGTTGCCTTGACAGCTGTTGCTATATCTAACCCAAGGCCAGGCTGGATCTCACCATTGAATTGTATGAAATGGTTGTGTAAAACACAAGCACATTAGACTCTTCCAAAATCACCCACCACCCAACATGGAAAAGAAAATGCAATTTCAAAATACAGCCCTTGCTAGAGGACACCTGTGCTAGGGATGACTGAAGGGAAGGAGCAAGTCTGAAGAAGAACAGAGAACAGCATAATTGAAAGGTGGGAAGGGAACATGTGGAGGTGCAGCACAATTTTAACAGCAGAATAACCCGTGTAGCTGATCTCATAGCCAAAAACTCTGGAGGAACAGCTGACTGCTCTAGGTCAGCTGTTCCCATGGAGTAGCTGCAGCTAGAGAAGGGGACCTCTCATTTCAGTGACCATTGCTGTAGCTCAGTGAAGATTTTTAGAAGAATTTCCTCTGTCTTCCCATAGCTGAGCTGCCGTTGCCAGTTATCACACTACTGCAAACACACCCTGTCCTGTTGGCTCCTGCTGGCTGTGTGCTGGGATATGTGGTCAGACTGCTAAATAGTTCTTTCAAACAAGGGCAGAGCCAGACAAATGTCATTATTAACCATAAACTGGCATAGCAGAGTGATATGAACTTCTTATCAATTCAAGATAAATGAAGTGTGGCTCTTAGAGCAGATAAACGCATCAATGTCTCCTCACTGTACAAACATAGCCTGAGAGGAGGAACAATTTCTTGAGTGCATCTGTTTAAAGAGCTTCTCTAAGCAGCACTATTTTGAACAATTCTACAGCAGCTACCACAGTGCTAGTTATATCTGAATCAGTTTTACAGCAGGTGATTCCGGTTCTTATAGCAGAGAGCTCAATGAAGGATTTAAATCCCACCCATGAAATCAGAGTACCTGGATGATTAGCAATATTGCTAGCATTTCCCAAAGCCATTAATTTAAAACTATTTTGGTTATGTCTGTGTTGTAATACAGTCACAGAAGCAATGACAAAACTTGCATCAGCAGTATGCAACTGTCCTGGTCTTGTGCAGATATGTAGTAGCTAAATCCTACATCTCTGCCTAGATTACAAACACTGGGGTTATATTCCCTTAAACATTTATGCCTCTGTTTAAGAGTACAGAATTCTATACAATATTGTTAAATTCCCAGTTTTAACTTACTGGGACAAAACAGGGCTTCCAAAATTCATGAGCTGGTTCTGTCCTGCTCAACACTTGACAGCTGGGCACCAATTTAATAAATTTTCCCCATTGTCCTAGCATTTAACAATATCAGCCCTCAAAAGGTTTCTAGTTCTGTGGGAAATGCAATCCCAAAGACTTCATAATTCTCAATGCTAAAATGGGGATGTTGTCACTTGCTCCTCTGTCCATGACCCTCTGCCTTAAGAATATGAAGGTCTGCTACCAAATATATCTATGAGAACTTATTTTTCTTCTTTTGCTTTCTGAAATTCACCTTCTTCTCCCTGTATGCCTCTTTGGGCGAGTTGCAAAATGCAGCTGTGGAAAATAGAGTCCTGAGTTCTTCCTAAAGTTTTTTCTAAGGTTGTGGTACTACCATAATCTCTATTTCCACATATCATGGACTCTCCAGGGATTGCAATATTTTCAAGTCTGTCTCAGTATTTTATTCAGTAAATAGGATATAAGGTATTCACTGTTCACTCACTTATCAGTCTTGGAATCTCTTAGTCACCTCCAGGTCTTGGTGCAGACACTCCATGATATTAATATTACAGAAGACGGATTTAGTAGAAAATGTACTGAATCCTCCCCACACTATTGTTTCAGCAATAGCAGTTCTTGCTATCCCAGATATGCAGATGCTTAAACTCCTTTGTTCGCCTGATGCCTTTGTACAGCAGTTCCCTTTCCATCTGATGGTGTTTCCCTGATGCTCTCAAGACTATACTTTCATCTTTCTTTAATGCAAAGTGCAAGACTTCAAAAGCCTTGTAGGTCACTTAAACACCTTCGTGTAGCTGACAGCACAGGGGTAAAGGATACTGGCAAATTACCAGGGTAGAAAATGTAGTTGTGAGACTATGGTACACAGCCTAAAGCAAGATGCAATATGGCATAAAGGAAAGATCTATTTTTCTTGGAGATAATGTCTCTTGTGCTTCTATCCTGGAGATCACTCACATTACTCAGCCAACTTTTGCTTTGTTTAGTGGAGTTTATATTCCATACTCCTGGGATTATGAAGATTTGGACACTTGAATGCTGCTCTGAACAAAAGACTATTCAGTGAAGTTCTTATGCATGAACGCACACAGTCCCTGAGCATGTTATGCAGTTATTTACACTGTACACGGATTCAGACAGAAAACAGGTTTTTGAACAGGAATATCCTGAAACAGGATCTATTTTTTTCTTAGAAGAGTGTCAGAGTCAACTGCCAGGTGAGTGACTTCTTTTAAAGCGTGTGTATCAGACGTGGAGAATGCTATTGCAAGTGTCTTGCTACCCGTGCCTAGTCATGGAAAAGCAGCTGTAGCAAGTCTTGGCAAGAACACAAAACTCCACTGCCTGGAAAGGAAATGTAAAACTGGAGTCAGTGGATTTGAAGAAGCAGCACAGACATACAAAACTCCTACAACTGCTGCTTTGGCTTCACATTGAAAATTTCTAATATAGCAGCAGCCCAGAAGAAGAGCCAAAAAAGAGGACTAGACCCTACCATCAGGAAGGTCATGGAAGTAGTGAACAGAAGAAACTACTACTTTATTTCTGTCCCTGTGAAAACTAAAGATCACAGTGAAAACAGGGAATGCTGTGGACAGAAATGACATTTGCAATGACAGGGTGTTTTTTAAACAGGTCTAAGAGAGGTATGTGGATTCCTTTATTAAAAAGAAACAAATCCAAACCATCTTTTTAAAAAAATATTTCATTGAAAATATATGAACACCTACTTGTTACAATGGGCTGGGGTTTTTCTACATTGTGAGTCATATACAAGATATTTTATCTCCTTGTTATGTGATTTCCTACTTCAACATGCTTTTAAAATTAGCTAACTTAACAAGCTGCAGGATAAGTACTTGAACACAAGGTTTTATTTTTGCAGCTGAAGACTAATTTATAATAATACATACAGAATCTGCACCGGTTCACACTGCAGGGCCCTGGAAAATAGCATCTTCCAGAAATGCTAGCATAGTGCAGCTCTTGATAAATTTCATTGTGATTTTAAGTGGGAAATTCCCTATGGCTTTCTGAAAGAATATATATAATGAATACAACACATTATTTACATAAGAATTTATTCTGCTCTTAGAAGACATAGGTTTCAAAATTAGATTTGCCGATATAACTTCTTTCCTTCATTGGTAATCAGAGAGTATCACAGCCATTCCCCTCAATTTATTTAGCACAATGGTGGAGGAGGAAAGTTCTACTATGGAGTAATCTTTGCTCCACAGGATCAGTTAGGGAAATTCATTCAAGGGAAAGAAAGAAAGAAAAAGGGATTATGCCATATGCACATAAATTAGAGATAAGACAAACAGTACTTACACTTGAGAATTTGCTAAACAGAATATGGAGCCCACTGAATTTTTTTTTTTTTTTTTTTTTTTTTTTTTTTTTTGAGATGTAAGCTAGGGTACATGCCACTGAAATAATCTTCTTGGTTCGTTAAGTAGAAGTAGCCAAGAATTATACAATACGATTTTATCTACCGCATTGTTCATCTTGGGACCCATACCTTCATCAATGACATAAAGCATCAAAAGAAACCTGACCAGCAGGTAAAAGGAGGTGATTCTATCCCTTTTTTCTATTCTGGTGAAACCCCTCCTGGAGTTCTGAATCCAGCTCTGCGAATCCAGAACAGGAAACATATGGACCTGTTGGAGCAGGTCTGGTGAAGGGCCATAAAAATGGTCAGAGGACTGAAGAACCTTTCCTTTGAGGACAGGCTGAGAGAGCTGGGGTTGTTTAGCCTGAAGAAGAAAAGGCTCTGGGAACACCTTCTGTGGCCTTCTAGTACTTAGCAGGGTGCTTATAAGAATGATAAGGACAGGTTTTTTAGTAGAGCCAGTTGTGATGGGGCAAGGGGTTTTAGATTAGAAGAGGGTAGATTCAGACTAGATATAAGAAAAAACATTTTTATGATGAGGGTGATGAAATACTGGACCAGGTTGTCCAGTAAGATGATGGATGGATGCCCCATTCCTGGAAATATTCAAGGTCAGATCGGACAAGGCTGTGAGCAGTCTGACCTAGTTGGAGATGTTCCTGCTCACTGTGACCCTTCCAAGGCAACCCATTCTATGATTCTGTGGTTATGAATCTGTTTCTTTGCAGTCAAAGGTGAGATGGCAGCTGCTTCAGGTACCAAAATCAACTGACCTATGGTTCCATGGAGCTCAGCTGTGGTGCCATATGGAACATTAGCAGAGTCATCCCAATCCAAGTTATGCTGTCAAGGCTACATCAGCTTCCACTTATGTAAATAGTCTGCTTACAGAAGCTCCTTTCAACAACTCAGTAATGAACTTTAAAGTTCAGAACTAATTCCATACTTTTTCTACAAAGCACTTTAACACACATTGATACTCTACTAACTTCAGAAGGACCTGAGCACATGTTTTTATGTCTCCTGAGCTGTGTCCAGCCCTCCTACTTTGATCACATAAAGTCTAGACAATGTGGCTCAGGGTTGTTAGCAGCGTGAAACCTCTAAAGGCAGAGTATGGCACAACAATGGTAGCAAGTCCAGCTGGTGTCACTTGTTTGTCTGAGGAAATCTCAGTTGTGAGATGCTGCAATGAGATCTGAGCCACCAGACTGTGTGTCCCTGGAGAGGTGGCTCAGCAGAGATAAATCTTTTCTAAGATGGTGAGTGTGGTATGCTTCACTCTTCCTAATATAGGCAGTACAGAAGGATTTTAAATCATCACCATTTCTGGTGCACTAATTTGGTCATGCAACATATTTAATTAAAATTCATGTGTTAAACTAGACCGCAGGTTTACTGAAATTTTACAGAAAATTGATTTTTTTTCCCCCTAGGTAGCAATTAAGACTTAGTGACTGGAGCCTACCTGTTACATTCTTTATGATGTTTTTCTAGTGTGTGTCTCTGAACTAATATTGCAGTGGTTTCTTATTACAAATTGATTTGCTCTGTTGCTACGTATCCTATGAAAGGTACATGAATCAGCTACAGCAGATCAAAAATATATTCTAAAATTTCCAGAGCAGGTGTAGAAGTTTAACAGGGTAATGTATTGTATTGTAGACATGTTTTTTTTTAAAAACCAAACACCCTAATATTTTTTATCTATTTAGATGGCCCTGCAAGTTTTGTTCAAGTTACATCAAAAGTTACAGAGGGAAAAGTGACCCTCCATGGATGTTTGCTCTACAAAAATAATCATGATCTTTACAGAATGTAGAGCAAGTTATTAATCTGATTCATCTGATTAATCTGATTCAAATTAATAGATCTGACTATTAACCATACTTCTCTGACTGGATGAAAGTCAGGCAAAAAAACCTATGACCTCAGAGAATTAAGACGAAGACACTTGTTCATATTCCATGAAAGAAGTCAAATTGTTCTGTACCATGAGATGTGCATTAGCTTAAGCATCACTCAGGTAACCATCACTGCGTGCACACAAGGGACTTACTCATTCCCTGTCTCAGTTATTTTTTCTGAGCAAGCTGTTGATTTAATACTACATGAAGAAGGCAAGACTAATATTCAGTAACTGTGATGTAAATTAGCTGAATCTTTCTGAAAGTCTAATGATTGCAGAATCTCTTTTGTTTTATTCAAGCAATTGTCAATAACTGGGCTGCATAACAAAGCTGGGTTTTCAGTCCATTTGTGTGTGTCAGCTGGATAAGGTTGCAGGAACAAGCAGAACTGATCCTTTCAAATAATTGTGTCAGGGTGCTTCCTTGGCAGTGTTTTTCTGAATGTGAATTTTGCACAATAACTTTGTACACTGAATAAAACTGTCAATAGCAGTAATACACGAAGGCTCCTTTACTTTTTTGCAACACCTTGTTTTCAGCTGTATTTGTTGAAATTCAGGTGTCTGCTGGCACACAAATACGCAGAACTACAAAAGACACTGGTCACATCCACAGCAATAGTCCACAGGCAGCAACATAACTACACATGTAAAATATTCCATCTATTTCGTACGAGTGAAAGAGTCATTGAGCACAGAAATGTACACAGGCTTAGCGCTTACTCAAGATCACATCACTCTGATCTGTGTCATTCTCTGCGCTGCTCAGCTGATGGCCTGTGAACTGCTACCCTCCCGAAGCAGGTCAGGATGCACAGATGCAAATTTTGTTTAGGAAAAAAGCCCAAAACATACGCATTCCCATACAGCCAGCAGTTTTCAACTGTCTGCTGGTAAACATTTTGAAGAACTGATTCTCGAATTCTGTCAGTACCTCTTCAAGATGCTTGCAATTAAAATAATGAAATCATTATGTTTGCAATTAAAATAACAAAATCGTTACGTTCTTGCAACTAGCGTCCTTTCATTTCCCTTTTTTTCCAGTTACTTAACTCTTCCTTCTTTCTCTTCTACCAAATGAAACACAAGATAGCCTGTGAGGGCTGGAGGATTTACGCAGAAAATGTTTCCTTTTAGCAGAGCAAATCAAGGGCAGACATTCCACTCTTTCACTGGTACACAGAAATCACCCTGTCAGTCCTGCAATATGTTGTGCTGTTCAGGAAGGTAGGATGTGGGTAGCACATATGCAGGAGAAAGAGAACAAACAGCATCTGAGGCATAAAGAGGTAGAGGGACTTCAAGCAGAAGGAACGTAAGCATTTGCATTTTCTAGAATAAATTGAGATTTACACATATCTTATCTAGCCTTGGCATCTGCGCAGTTCAGGCATACAGCAGTTTGATGGGTCGGGTTCTTTGTGCAGATGTGTCACCTGTCAGGAATGGAGTGCTATAGCAGAGACATCTTTGTTGTAGAGCAGGAAAGTACCATGTGAGCCCCAAAAGGCATCAATGCTGATATGGACTATTCCTCTGGATAAAGAAGAGATAAATCGCACACAGAAGCAAAAACACATGTCAGTCTGAGACAACTCCTCTGGTCACTGGGATATGCTAACATCAATGGGAGAAGTTTCTCAGATGTTCTGACTGTGAAGCAGAAGGTCATATTTTGCTCTGAGGGCAACTTCAAAAGGAACAAAAATGATGGTCTTTTTTTGCTCTTTCAGTAAAAGAAATGGGTTTAAACAGAAAAAAATATGAGTTTTCTACTGGAGAAATAACAGTGACAGTCAAGTGAAGCCTAGAAAGACAAAGAATTCTCTTGGACAACTGTGTTTCTCTGGGTTTACAAAATATGGCTCTGTATGTGGCACTGAAAGCAGGAGCACAGGCTGCTCTATTTAAACAAAGTGGGGCAGGCACCGGTAGACAGAGGGGAAGTATTCCTTCTGAAATAAACTCCACAGCTAGCAACTCAGCACTAGCTCTTTCTGCGACTGATTTTAGATTTAGCTTCAAAGTGTAAAAACAATTTTTTTAATATCGTCCAACAGATGTATGCATCATGTAAGTAAAACAGACAATTTTTCTTTTTCAGTATCACACTGTTCTGACACCTAGCATCCTCTAGGACAGTATTAATCAAGCTGTAATCCATGGACTGGCACAGCCCACAAAGCATCACTAAAATTTCCCTTTTTTTTTAAATGAAAAGCAAAAAACTAACACTACATACACATATTCCCATGCAGCAGGTATGTGGCCATGCCTGCTGCAGGTATAGTCAATGTTCAGCTCTGTCCTAGAATCTGAGAAATTCGTTGGGCTTCGCTTACCACTAAATATTCAAAAGCAGTCTCCAATTTTCCACCAAAAACTAGAATTGATGGACAAAGGTATTTCAAAGTTAATAATCTACCAAGAAAAATTATTGAAGACAACTGAAAGCTCACTTACCTTGCCTGAAAGAAAGGTGACATTTCAAGAGCCCTATACAGTAACATAACAATCCTCTTGGCTTGCACTTTTGACTGCAACATAGCTTGGTATCAACACTGTAGGAAAGGAACATTACAGATTAGTTCCATACAGGTCCTTCTGTTCTGCTCACTTTCAAGCATCTGAGAAGCTGCAGATACACTACATTACACTCACATTTGTTCTCTCACTCTCCCCCCAGACCACCTAGCCTTTGCTGCGAACCACAGAAGAACAGAGAGCATTTTACTCAAAATAAATACAAGCAACTACTCAAATCTTTTTGTTACCAAATAACAAAGATAATAAACCAATCATCTTGATATTTACATTACATACTTCTTGTATTTTTTCATTTACAAGTATAAATCTAAAATAATTTTATGTACCAATAATAAAAAAAAATTTCTGTGGTGTCTTTATCTTAGGTTCTGAGGAAAATATTAAATTGTGAATCTGTTTATTTTAGATTTTTTTTTGATATAGATAAAAAATTAGGATGTATCTTTGGATAAGGATAAAAATCTTCTCAAACACATTTGCTGATTTCACAACAGTTGGTAAAAAAGTGTTTCACATTAAAGATTTACCTTCCATCTGAAAGTCACTGTTTTGGTGGGGCTGATGTCTTTATTCTCTTTTCGTGGTGAAATTTTATTTCTTAAAATAACAGCCTTCTTTTTGAGATGACTGTATTATCATTACCCAGGTAATCTCAGTTTGAGATTTCACACTATTCATTTGAATACTAATTCCAATCCACCTTTCGATAATCTTCTTTTCCACTATTCAAACAAGCTTTTGATTGCCCCAGCTTAACACTGAGGAGACTAATGCTGAAGAGAAAACCGGCTGATATCCTACAATGTCATGCAGCAAACCACACATGCTCCTCTCTAGCCAGAGCAGCTACTACTGAGGCGGTTAGGAAGTGGTCATAACACCTCATGGTTAAAATCTTCTAGCCATTATCTGCATAATGTTTTTAATCTGTACTTTGGGTCAAAACCTAGTTTTTTAGAAAGGGAAGCTGTAAAACTTTTCCGATCTCGGGCCTCTGTGCACAAATATTTTTTGGAAACAGAAGATCATGCCTTTTTGCTTCCCTATTTGTAGTTGCTGGTTGCTGCCTTTATCATGCAGAATGTTCTTCTCCAAGCATGATTATTTTTTCCTGTTTTAACAGCTGATTATATGTTTCATAGCTGTGTCTTTGATTCCATGGATTCTTTGTGATTTGGCTTAATAGGAGGTACTGTAGTTTCACAATGAACTTTCAATAAACCTGCAGGAATGCTGCTCAAAAATGTATTTTCGATTTTGCTTCTTGTCAATTGTCAAAAACCTTGTTGATAACAACGTATGCTTAGGAGCTTCTTTGTAGTTTTTAAAGAAATCTTGTTCTCTTTATAGAAGCACTGCATACTGGGAACATGATATGCTTACTGTTGACTCCTTAAACCACTGAAAGGAAAGAGGAAGAAAGTAATCTATCACAGATTTAAGCAGTATCAGCTTCCTTGTGCTGTGCTTTTGTCCCAGTTAGGATTCAGTCTCAGCAGGAGCTTATATACAAAGAGATGATGCAGTTTACACAAAAATCTTCCATACTAGTATTGCTGCGCAGGGCTGAACAGCTCTCTTCACCCTTTCCTGTCTCATAGTAACTCCCTCTGCCGTTAGAAACTGCTTCACAGACTTTCAACAGCATGTGAAAAGTCACTCACAATAAAAACAAGGACTATATTAATCTGCTTTGCACATTTCTTGATTACTTTCCCTTGCCAAAGGAGTATCATGGTGAGAACTCATTTTAGGTTGCACTATGCACAGATGCTTGCCATGTACCTATGAGCAGTGATGCCACACAGCAGGATGGGCTGACATGGGCTCAGCTGCTCACCACAACAGCAAGTCCTCACATTCTGTGCTGGAAGACATCATGGACATGTAGCAACAGTCAGTCTGCAGCAGTCATTTATGGCACCCCAGCGTGCTATTTGGGGTATCCTTCCTGAAACCTTCCTGAAAAAGAATTTTTGTTAGGCATCAGAACAAAGAGAAGAACCTACTACAGAGCACTTGATAATGAACTTGGTTGTAATGTAAGCTGTTTATGGGGTTAGAATTTGCTTGTCTCTTTTACCTTATGTAAGATGATGTTAAAATAATTTTCTTCCCCTTTTTGAAGATGCATTAAGATACTACTTCTAGTCCATAATATAGGGCTGGAATCTGCGAGTGTTTCTTGCCATAGAAGTCCATTCCAGGTGCAGGGGATCTCACTTCTATCAGTGTTTATGCACAGCACTGGTCCACAAAGCTAACACACAGAGCATGTAACAGAAGTTAGGCAAAGGCAGTCAGTCAGGATCCAAAGAGTTATTTTTTTTTTAGCATATCTGCTGAGGCGATTCCACATCAGTCCTTATACAGATATGTGATTTGTAGCATACCTCAACGCTAATCAGCAAAGGAATATGAAGAAAAATAAAAAATAAAAAGCCAATAGAAACAAGAGAAAGAAAAATAAACCAGGATATCCACAGAAAAATAGAGGATGCCTATATGCCTTACATATAGAACCCAATGAGGTGGAATTTCACCACTTCCTTTCAATTATAGACTTTCAATTTAGAACCCGTTTCTGTGAATTTATCATTCACAGTTGCTATGGAAAATCTTTGATGCTTATCCAGGGTAAGGAGCAGATGAAAATGCAAGTGTCACAACTCAAGTAATTTGATTGGGAGTTCACTGGGCCAGTGCTTTTTTTCCCTGTCTACCTGAAGACTATCAGTAATGCTTATGAGCACTGTGCAAATATTAACAAATCAGCTGAGGATTTCTGAGCTGGCTGGAAAATGACGAACAATGCAAATAAGCAGCAGGGGAGGTGGAAAACGCATGCAAATCAACTTATACTTTCTGGTCTGTAGGTCCCAAGCCTCATTACCTTTGAAACTTCTGCTTGCACATAAGCAGCACTTTAGCTTCTTTCTCAAATATGGAAGCAGGGTCTGCCACCCACAATTTAATGAGCCTCAAGGAGATCAAAAGAAGCCAGTGAGAGAGATTTCAATTGTCATCTTAAAATAATTTATTTCTGTATTTGTTTATTTATGATGCCTTATCTTATAATTATTTTTCTTCCTGTTTTATAGACATATTTCTGATGGATGTCTGAGAAGGAATAGCACTGCTGTTTATTTGAGGGATGAAGAAAAGCACTAATGCGCCTTTTATGATCAAAGTAGAAGGTACTGCTTATAATATACTGCTTTTCATCTTCAACACACTCTGCAAACATGCGTGTATTAAACCTTAAAACATGAGGTACATGAGATAAAGTCATCTTCATTTTCTATGTGGAAAAAACTGTGCCAGAAAGAATTTTACTGCTCTGTGCATGAGAAGACTACACTGCAGTTCAGAATTATTATTTCTGAATGGGGATAAGAACCACAGCCAAACTAAATGATCAGAGCAATGAGAGGCTTACTCTTATTACTTCCTGTCAGAGAAAACTGTAATTATAAAATGTGGGATTCTAGAGGGAGATTTTCTTCCTAAGAGGAGGAGATGTTAAACTAAATATATATTGGAATATTTTTTTTTTTTAAATTACTTTCGGCAAAAGAAAAACTCAGAAAATATTCCTGTCATGCGACAAAGAACAAAAGATGAGCAGGTAATCTCAGCACAATCTCCTTGCATGCATTATGAAGCAGTCATTACCTATAGACGCAAACACTACTTTTTCTTCTGCAGAGCTTTTGTTCCTTCAGTAGAAGGAATGGCTATTCACTTTTCACTTTGTGATTTCCTTTTCCAGCACATGCTTCCATCCTGCCTTTGGCACCAAATATTTGATTGAAGGAACACAAATATCTTCAGATCTTTTCCCAGGAGATCCTCAGCGCTGCCAGTTTAAGGAAGCTCTGCCTTACAGAGCTCTGCCCAGGGCCGTGTGTCAGAAGCCAGCATCAGCAGCTCCAGCAGAGATTCCTGTTACTGACACAGTTTGCAGATGCTAAAGGCAGAGGTAGTTACATACTGTATGCTGATTAATCCTGCTTTCTGATTTGCTCATGATTACATCCTGACTCCACATCCTTCCCTTCTGAAGGACAACCAGACAATCACTGAGGTAGGGAAGCGAGCAGAGTTGGCTTTAGGACGTTGCTGGAAGACCTCTGATACACCTCTCAAAATCAGTTAGGCCACTGTACTCAAAGTCTGCTTTCTTTCTGTCTCCTCCCACACCACTTTAGTAAATCACAACTCAGTCTGAGAGAGAAACCACACTTACGAAAATGTTGGTCCCCCTCATGTTTGCTCTAAAATTTACAGAATGGTTGGACAAAGCTGTATCTGCAGCTTCATCGGCAGCCTTAGTTTTAACACTCTGGTACGTATTGTATGTGCACATACAGAAGTAGTTTAAAAGCAAATACAGTTGGGTCAGCTTTTCCTTTGACTACATGAGATGTTGATGAGAATTCCACTGAGTGCAACCTCTCTGAGTACAGACAGCAGGAAAACCAGATAAAACACCATCATTATTTTAATCTTGAGACTAAAGTAGCTCCTCTCAAATGTAAACATGCAGAATTAAACATTTTATGCAGCCAAGATTATTTCACCCATGCTGTACATAAAATAAAGTATATCCATTAAAACTGGAAAGCTGAAGGTTTATGTTTTCCACTTGGAAGCCAGAGGTATTTCCCAAAACAAATGCAAATCTTGCTAAAAGTGAAAATGACCTCACACTTTGGTCATTGCAAAAAGGCATAGTAATAAAGCAGTGTGTATGTGAAATATGCACAGTGTTTTCGCTTTAATGTACGACCAGTACTGACAATCCCTGGCGTTTAGTGACACCTAGTGGTATTTTCTTGGGTGGAAGAAACCCATTCAGTCTTGGTTTGTTAAATGTTACACATCTATGTTAGAAGAACAGCTTCTCTGAATGCCCAGCGGCAGATTTGCTCTGATCCCTCAGATTTCCTACCTTCCTTTTGCTTTCTGAATCTCTCGGGAAGCTGAGAGAGACCACAAGGACTTCCAAGTGAGAACTATGCCTTTTATAAATGAAAGAACAGTTTCCTAAAATATGGGAATGGGAGAAAAGCATGTTTCATACATTGAATAAAGCCCCCTAGATGTCTGGAAGAGGGCTTCAGCATCCTCGGTAATCACTGTGCAGAGAAACAGCACATTCTTCCGAAGTCTGCTCTGGGACTCAAATGGTGCTGGACTTTGGGTGTAAAACTGTGGTCAGTCAGTACCTGTTTTCAGGAAATTACAACGGGCTGCTTTACGAGATTGCAGTGCTCTTCTCAGGAAGTTTTTAAATGCTCTGCTGGTGTTTTTCACTTGTGCTAGTCTTTTCTACGATCTTTACCACACATAATGTCCTGTTCCTGGCACCTAGTGAATGTTTAATTCATAATAAAACAAAATCTTCCTTGCCTGAATGAAGCTCCTTTTCCAGCAGGTGTCACTGTGAGGTAACAAACACAAAATCCAAGCCTCTCACTGAGATGTGGGGAGCTGGATGGGACGCAGGACACCCCTACTCTGTTTGGGTGAAGAATCCATGGCTCAGTGCCCTCAGAGAAAGGAATATTGGCACACACTCCACAGCCTGACAAAAAAGTGTGTTTGAAGATGCAGCCATAGGCCTTTTCCACTGCCTGATGTGGGGAGGCTTGTTGGGTTTGCCATGTCTGGGCCCTGCCCTTGACTTCCAGCAGCTCCATGAGCATCACAGGTGGAGGGTGCTACTCAAAATACATCATTGCTTTTGGCTATGAAATACCTGGAGTTGTATACAGGATGAATCCTTGCAGGCTTCAGTAGCAAAGCCCACTTTTTCGATCTTGGACTTCTGCTGTGTCATGAAATCCTTAATTTGACAGCTGTGGGACTGATTTGCCAAAGCAATAAGACACTCAAGGCTGTGACCGTATAGCTGTCTGCCTAAGGACTGTGTTCCTGGCGTCAGGAAGCCAGATTTGAAAATGTCAGCATAATTTCATGTTTTGTTGCAGCCAAATTGAAAAATTCTGTTGGCTGCAGAACTCCAGCTCAGGTTCGATAGCTTTATTAATCTCCATAGTGGTTTTATGTTTTTGTTGTTGAAGGAATTCAGTATCTATGTGTCTGGGAAATTCAGTCATAACATTCTTTATGAGTAATTCAATTATGTAAATTATTACATCATTGTTGTACAATATAAAACACAAGTAGACTTAGATATAGAGATGGATGAGGAATTTTTGATAGCACTCTTTCTCTGAAAAATGTTAACACATAAGAACATTTTGTGGAAGTGTATCAACTTTGCCTAACCTTCCTTGAAAGGGGAGTGAAGGAGGACAGGAGCACAAAAACTAACAGTATCCAAAAGCTGAAGAGGAAGGCACCCTGCTGGCTCTGTACGACCTGCCGTCTACTTCAACTCTTGGCTGTCACTTTTCATAGTGCCAGGACTGTCAAGCTCCTCCAAGCTGAAGTGTTCTTTCATTTTAAGTTTTTCTTAAGAACTTTCAAATACCCTTGTTTGATTGGGTTTTTTGTTTTGGTTATTAAAAAACAGAGAACATTTTTGTGAGTATAAATAATATCCTATTCATGTCTACTTAGAGAATAAATATGGTTTTATCTAAGGAAATAAGTAGTAGAAAAGTGTAGGAGTTTGTTTTTTTCTATTTCAAAAAATTATTTTCTAGTAGATGTTATGGGAAGAAAAGCTAAATAAAATATTTTTCCATTAAAAAAGGAACTATTGTCAAGAAGCTCTTCAACCCGTAGTATGTGGACACAGGGTTACACAAACTAGACTGCTGCAAACAAAAAAATTTCAGATCAGCATAAAGTGTTTGAACTATAACATGACTACTCAAAACACTGCTGTTTCCTATAACTGGCACTATGAATTATAGCCTGCTACATGCAAAGGTAGTCAAGTGCCTTTATTTACCACCAGCAATTTGAACCCCACTCTGCAGTGGTCTCTGAAAAGACATTCTCAAATGAAAAAATTTCTGGCCATTGTAAGTAACTTAGAAATGTCTCACTATATTTTTCCCTTTTGAAATGGGTTAATAACAATCAGGAAAACATTGTTGGTTTGATTTGCACATTTGAACCTACAGCAAATACCAAATCTTCTGCCTTATACCTCTACTTTCATAAAGACAACAATGGCTCCATCAAACTCCCTTGACGATCGAAAGAGATTTTTCAACAAGAGTATCAGAATCTTCTTCAACTTTGAGATTTGCTCTTTAGAGCATGGAAGGTGATGTGAGAGAAAGTATTTCTCAGTCTTTTGATCCCTGAAGATAAACTTCCTTGAGGTGAACAGACTAATTAGTACAGGATGCTCATTAATTGTTTCTGGCCTGCACTATAATTCTCACTTTTTAAATCACTTAGATTGAAAAAACCCTCTCCTTTAAATAAGTTTTAAGAAAATAATGTAAAGAAATGTGACCTTTATTGGATTTTTTTCCTCTATTAACTGCTTCTTTTTTTGTGATGAGCTTATTCAGTACCATAAGTGAGAACTTGATGTACAAATATGTATAAAGCCTACTCAACACTACTCAGAATCTTATCAGAGTTTCAGATCTGTGATGTGTGTGTTCTTTATTTTCTTACTCTTCATGATTCAGAAACTCAGTTAAGCAAAAAGGCATTACTGGATTTGTGTCACCATGAGGCACAGACAAGTTTAAGCAGCCTTCACAGAACTCAGGTTTTGTATGGAAAAAAATAGTTAAGGGGAAGATAGAGGGACAAGATCTACTTTCCACCCAAAGCAGTGCCACTAGAGAAGGGCTGATAACCACACAATAATTTGAACTTTGGCAACAACAGCCCCAGTTCCACTACTAACCGTATGCAATGCCTGGACTTAAGACTTTTTAGACTGAGCTGACAATACTCCCTTCCATTCACTGTGTCTTACTTGGGCCTTAAACAGAAACAGAGTAGGTTTACATTGAATACTAGGAAGAAACTCACACATTCTGTGAGAGTGGCAAGACTCTTGAATAGGTTGCCCAGCGAAGTTGTGGATGCTCCATCCCTAGAAGCATTCAAGGCCAGGTTGGATGGGGCTTTGAGCAACTTGGACTAGTGGCAGATGTCCCTGCCCACGGTAGGGAGGTTGGAACTAGATGGTCTTTAAAGTCCATTCCAACCCAAACCATTCTATGATTCTATGGCCATATGATTCTGATCCTATGACCATAGGCATTGCTTAAGTCACGTTTAGTGTTAATGCTGATGACTTCCCAGTCAGTGAAAAATTCTAGATACCTCAATAACCACAGATTGGAAGGAACTGAGGAGAACAGTGGCAGAGGGCCATCAGGAGCTATTACAAAATATTGGACATAAGTTGGATTTTGCATTTCACTACCTATCCATGCTTACTAAGAGATAGCATTAAAGGCCATTACACCTAGTAAAAATTACTGAGTTGTGAATGCCTCTTGTGCTACGCATTTGTGATGTCACTTCTAATGCAGTATAATAAAATTAAGGAAATCCAAACTTTCTTTACTGAGCTGTGTGATGGAATGATTGCATGAAAGGATGCTTCAAATTCTTTTTATCATCTAGACAGTCTGTTGTGTTTAAAGAGAATATTGCTGACCTCTGAACCATCATTAAACATGGAACAAGGGTCACTGCCACCATGACTCCAAAGACAAGAGATTAAACATAAAGGTGTCTAGCAAAATTGTATTCCTCTGTAATGAAAGGAACTTCCTTTTCTTCTAGAAAGGAAGAGCAAAAAGTCATTTGTAGGTATTCCTTTATAATTCTGCCTTCAAATTATTCCAAAATATAAAACAAACTAGA
Organism: Melanocharis versteri; assembly: GCA_013397845.1. Lineage (NCBI taxonomy): Eukaryota > Metazoa > Chordata > Aves > Passeriformes > Melanocharitidae > Melanocharis > Melanocharis versteri. Next base: position 468,167 of record VZTG01008333.1, read on the forward strand.
TGCTCAAATACTTTCTCACAAATAGCTCTCAGAGACGCAGTTATGTAAAAAAGCTTTCCCTAAGCAGTAGTACCAATCAAAACCAACAAATTTTAAGTTGGAGCCTGACCAGTTTACAAACATACTGATTGCAAATACCTTCAACAGTACTGGAACTGGCAACTCAAAAACTCCCTTCCTTCATTTAAGAGCCTGAGGCAGAAGGGGTAAATGAAAAAAAATTCTCTGTTTATTGCAATATTGTTTCTTCCTGCACAAAAGAGTTCTTTCACTTCGTTTCACTTCTAGAAAACTGAATTTACAGCTAAGAATGGAATTACTTGTCCTATTTCTTTTACTACCACAGTGATGCTCACAGTAAGTTGGGTCAAATAAAGCAGCTTTTCTCTTCTGCATAGCTTCTGCAAAACAAGGTCTTGTCAAAATAAGCCATCTCTATCTTTCCTCCATTCAGAGTCTATGTGTCTCCTTCCCGCGGCAGAGCAAGCTCCTGTGGTAGGTGGTGCATGACACCACAAGGCTGTTTACATGACACAACACTTACAGACTGCCAGCAACTGCTTTTCCCAGATGTCAGGAACACTGCCCTGTTCATCAAGGCCCTGCTTTGATGAAAGACAGGGTGGCATATAGAGAGACCAGACTGCATTCACATTCCCCTTACAACCCCAAAGCCAAAGCAAACCTCTCAAATAAATGTATCTCAAGTATAAATGGCCCTTGTCCTGAGTCACTGCAAAGTGTACGACCCCTGAGTGGCAGCATTTGCTTTGCCTGTCTATATATATGCCTGTGTATACAGCCATACGTGACAGAGAATAGGATCCTTCAGTACATCCATTGTTTTACTGGGAGAAGGTATCTCTTTTCTGTGCTTATGCTGTATTTTTTCTATCAATCTACCTCTAAGCATTAAGAAAGAATGGAAAGATCAAGCAAGACACCCACAGGCAGCTCACATCACTGCTCACTCTTGCTCTTGCTTTGCCAATAGCCCAGGTATGGGAGTTCAAAACTATGATTAAGCATTTTCTCTCGACTGCAGTTCTAAACCATCTTGCAGCAATCCTTTCTGTAGCCTGGAAGGCCTGTCCTTTACATATTTCTCAGATCCTTCTCAGCTGAGTGTTGGAGTCTACATATTGATCAGCTACTGTTTCACTGCCAAGGGCCAGTGCCTGAGGAGGAAACCGAGCTCTAAACCATTGATCTCTATTCATTATGTAAATCAGGAAAAGGCACAAAGATTAGATAAAAACTTCCCAAATTTCAGGGTCACTTACACCCCCGTCAGTTCAGTTTTACTCTTTGGCATGTCATTTTACCCTAAATGTGATCCTTATTTTCCTGTCATGCTCCCTCCCTACCTACAGCCTTTCCCTGTCTTCATGAAAGCAGGGAACTTACATCATGGCAATTATGCAGACTTTCGCTTTCATGCAGCCACTTTCACCATGTCCCCTATCGCATTGTTTTAAGGCTTATGCCAAGACTCATGAAGTGAATCTCTCACCATTTGACAGATCTAAGTAACTAAGTTCATTTTTTTCCTCAGAAAACAGAAGAAAATGTTTTAATTATACATTCTTAACTAGAGAGAGCTAAGAAAGTTTTGCATTCCTCAAAACAGAAGAAGGAAATTTGCAGAGGTCATTTTGGCATTACTGCATCATAAGGAATTATCAGAAGCTTTGCTTGAAATGTTTCTTTTTTTGTCAAAGACATCCTTTAGGATCTTTGTGTTTCTTGTTTTTTTAATCACAACTCATTTTATCCATATTGGTTAAACAGCAGGGCAATGCCTGCACCTTTTTTTTTAGGGTTCCTTCTGCAACTGCACCACAGAGATGCGTCATGCTGCTGCATGTTGCTAGCCTGCAGATGCTCATGCTGCAGAATGCCCCGTGTCAGCCCTCTCTCCTCTCCAAGCCCTTGTGGCACACTTGCAAACTTAGACCTCTCAGTGCCATTCCACTCCTTTGCATCCAATTCAGCCTCTGTGACAGGAAGTCCTAAAACTGTTAAAATTAAACACACCTGGCTGTTTCGACTCCTTGGTTAACCACTGAAACACTCTTAACTCAGAAATGAAAGCATGACCATTTGCAGTCAGTGGGAGGGCTTCGCCTTGCAGCACCCTCGGCCGAAGAGACATAAAATAGGGGCAACAGAAGCAACAGACTAAGCAGGTGTTTGTCTTTTCATTACCAGCAAAATCTCAGATTGTCAAACTGTACAGGGAAAGACTAAAGCGATAACAGGGAAAATGGAACCTTTTTTGTGTAATAACAGACTGGGAAAGAATAACTTGTTTAAATCTGGCAAAACGCAGGCTGATAATCACCATGGGAGGTGAAAGAAAATATTTTAGAGTAAAGAAGGAACTCTCAATAGGGATTGCTAAATTCAGGAGCTGTCTCTTGTATGAGATATGAGGTTAAAAAAAAATCTACCTTTAAGGTGGAACAAGTTCAGTTCACAAAAGAAATTGCAAGAAGAATGCTAGCAGAAAAGAAACTTCAGGCAGCCACGACACTTCTGGTATTTCTGTGCTCCTAGCAGCAAACCTAAGCTGGAGGCTAAGAGTGAATGGGAACATTTTTATGTTTTATGTTTTAAAAACTGTTTTATGAAAAAGCCAAGAAATCTACAAGTTGACAGAGTTTATGGACAGACAGGCCATAATCAAAAGAAGCCATAATCGCAGTTGTGCAAGTGACCCATATGCAGGCAAATAAAAACTAGAAGCTGCAAAGATGTGTAGCTCAGATCTGTATTCCTTTGCAGGCGAACCATAAGTCAGAATTTCTCAGCTGTCAAAAGTATACCTTAACTACTAGGACTGTTTCATGTTTTGGGTAGGAGCACTCTTTGGAGACTCTTGCTGTAATGTGATGCCTGAGGTTAATAGGTAAAAAGCTTGAATGAAATGTGGCTCACTAGATACAAATCCTCATTCATGAGATTTTTGTATATCAATTGTTATTGATATAAAGCAAGAATAATCTTAATAGGGGGTTCAAAATAGGCCATGCCAGGATGTCCTAAATAACAGTGGTTATTCTCATAAGCAAGGCCCTCCTGTAGTCAAACTAAGTTTAAGGGATCCCACTTTCTGAGCAATCATTGGAATCACTGAGCTCTGGAAGATACAGGGGCTAATGAGAATCATGACCCTGTTATTTCAGTTTGGCAAATATAGCCCCTCCCTGGCTTTCTATTCTACACATGAATAGCAAATAGCTATTTGTGAATTATTTTAAGATGACTGAAACAATTTTTGATAGACAATTGAATGATTCCTCAAAAAAAAAAAAAAAATCCCCCAGGTTATCGACTGCATAATAAGAGCTGAAGGAAAAACAAAATGGCCAAGAGTAGTAAAGCCACAAGTGGGTACACATGCAGACTCTCATAACTCAGTTAACCATAATTATTATTTTTAACTCACTTTGTTCTAAGCCAGAAAACATTTGAATATGCTTGAAAACATTTGAATTAAGAAAAGCTAATGGCTTGGCAGACCAGTTATGCTGGATAAAATTCTGAGACAAAAACTACCGTGTAGAAAATCTGAAACTAACAGTGCAAATACATTCACTGTTACTAAAATGGAAATGGTAGGATAAAATACCATGAACACAGAACACTATCCTGAAAAAGTTCACCTTTTGCCTTGTGCTAGGTGAGCTTCTCCATACCACTTTCCTGGACTTCCTTCAAACATGCTTTCTACAACAATTGGATTTCACCAGCAAGCATTTCTTTGTCTGGGAGCAATCCCAGAGGGAAAAAGAAAAAGAAAGGTAACAAAGATATTTATATCTCCTTGCCTCAGAGATTAAAATGCAGGCATTAAAAAAAGGCCAAACAAAAACACATAAAAACAAACAATCTGGCCTTCCTGTAGACTTCAAAAAGATAAAGAATACTCCCAAAATTGTGCGTAGGAAGAGCACAGACATGCTTTTGTCAAATTCTCTTTGGTTCCACATCACATATCCCAAAATTACTCCCTGTAGCTATTGCAAGGCCACTAGTAAACCAAACAGGATGGTAGGGAAGAAGGCTTATATTCTTTGTCATACATTTGTGTATTAAAAGCACTAATAAGCATTCAATAAAGTCTTAAATGTGATGGAGAACGTTAAGGATGATCATTGATTCTCCTCTTGGCTGGACAGGAAGAGATAATGAACGTAAGTGGAAGCAGATTCTTACACTGTATTTTCAGAGCAGTCAGAGACTACTAAAACTGATAGGTAAGATGTGATCCAGGAGAAGCAAACCTCTTGTTTCCAAGTCAAAGCCCAATACTTAAGACTCCGGTTCTAAATCAAAATACTTAAGACTCTGGTTCTGCACACAGCTCAGCCACCATGTAAATGAACTCTGTTTTCAAACCACTGGTCAGAGCTACCACAGTGATAATTTTCTTCCATCATCCCACAAACAAGCCTGTAGCACTAACTGTGATGCTGTAGTAAAGAGAAGTTGCCAGTCTCATCTGATCATACCACCTCCACTCTCACAAATGTTCTAGCTGACACACTAGGCAAAACACTGCATCACGTCACTGTCAATGATGTGGCACTGCTTAAACCCCAAATCTAGCCTAGTATAAGCAGAATTCAGTCTACATTTATCTTAATTTTTTTTGTTTCTTCAAAGGAATCTTCACCTCAATATATAAATTGCTGGGATGTTTTTGCATTCTGTGTTGGGTGTCTAGTCTATTCAGGTACATTTATGCTTCATCTGTAATTGGAAGTTTTTAAATCTCCAGGGCAGATCTCTGATTGAAACTTTTTGATGGCCTCTGCCTAGCTAATGCATTAGGGTAAAAAATGTGATTGTCATTAAAATAATACAGAATTGTTTGAAGGATAAGCTTTTTCATAATATCACTGGAACTCAGAATGTATGAAAGTGTGTGTGGTGGAGACTCTCCCTAACACAACAATTTTTCCCCAGGAGGCATAGCTGAGGGCTGAGTGGGAATTTTTCTTTCCCCAAAGATCATGTGAGATTTGCTCATTGAATTTAGATATTCATGTATTTCTCTGGAAAACAAAGCCAATCTGTAAAAATCTGACAGATTTTTTACAGATCTGGAGGTCTGCTTATCGGAAGCAGAGTTATATGAGAAATAACTAGTGAAAAATAGTGTGACTCTACTTTAGATCCATAAAGTAAAGATACATGATTTCAGCACGTACTACTAAGAGGCAAAAACTGAATTTGAAATTGCTACAATACTGAATTTACCACTACATTCCTGAAAGAGATCACTTCTAGTCGATTGGAACTGTTTATCAGAGAAACAGCAAGCCAGCAAAAACGCATACTGATTCAATGAGGAGACAATAAGACCTCACCAGTTTGCACTTCATACAAGGTAAGACTTCAAATAGAAATGCAATATGCCTTTCCTGATATAGTATCTCTGCACTCTGCTTTCTGCTTCGGCTACCCAACAGGACCTGAGTGCATTTCAACAAGGTTGCTGGTTACACATAACCTAAACTGTCTTGAGACATACTTAAAACTCTGAACAAATAAGATTTCAGACCCTTTCTGGTTCATTAGCATTCATAAGCACATGGCTGACCTGCAAAAAATGTACTCAGGAGTTCATGGCTTGACCACTCCTCCCATGATGTGCTGCAAGAGCTGCAGCTCCACAGGAGCAGAGCAGGAGGAGGGGGCCAGTGGCATTTTCCTGGTTGAGCCCACCTGTGTTCAGAGATTGTTTTCCCTTTGAAGAGCAAGAGTTAACAGATAATGTTGGGGAAGGGAGCAGAGAAGGATGCTGTGGGGTTTGTATTAATGTTTATATTCATTTACATTATCTAATCCAGTAAATGGAAAGGTTAATTTATTTCAAGACTGGATTCTGGGGAGACCAGGAGCCTGCTCCATCTTTTACTGCAGAGCTTATATAAGAAAATGACAGAGGAAAGCGCTCATGGAAAACCTCATCTAGAATGATGCATAAACTTAGGTCTGAAAAAACATTTGGGTCACAAATTAAGTAAAGCTGGAAGTATCCTACAGTCATTCTGCACTTTAAAGCATATCACGGAAGATGGCATCATTTATCCTCATCTGAATTAACAGCAACACTTCAGGCATTTACAATTCTGACAAAAGTTCATGGTGGTGAAAAAGCTGAAATATTCAACATTTGAAAAAGTGGTTCTATGCAAAATTTACCTCAAATATAATAGTTTAGCTTCTGTTATACATTAAAAGGTTACTATAGTAACCTGATAGCTGAGCTATAGATAAAAATTTGGCCTCATTGAAATGCGAAATTCCAGTTTTCAAGATTATATCTCCTCTGTTTTTGGACTGGTAATGTATTTTCTGTGCTTGTCAGAATTAACTTTTTTTCTTCAAATGACAGTGGCATTTATACTGAGACTTAGAGCTCCAGCAAAGATTATATGGACTTGCTTTATTGGGTTTATTTCTCTCCAGTATGCTCTGTCCTAATTCTGTGCACACTAAATCCAGTCCTGCCCTTGCATTGAGTTACTTTTATGGTTTTCATTTAGGATAGGTTGTTTTGAATGGGATTATACTGAGCACATCAAACCAATACATATAGCTGTTAAAGTTTTCTCCACCTCTTGATTTCTACATAATTCTGAGTCTCTAGCTCTTCAACCCCACTGTCAAAATCTGTCACATATGACTTGCATTTTTACTTTATCCGTTTTTCCTTATGATCATCAATTGACCCTATCCTCTTGGCTATTCCTTGTTGGAAGCATTGTCAGGGCCAATTTTTGGATCTCTCAGATAATATGGGTTGTGATCCTGCATGCATACATTGTATCTGGTAACCCTCAGCATTTTGGAGCTTACTCCCAAGGCCAATGAATTCATCACTAGGAAACCCCCTGTAGCACTCAGAATTCCTTGATCACTTGCCTTTCATGACTGTGCCCTTCATAAAATCTGATAAGACATGGTTGTTACATTAGTCACCCACTCCTACTGTAGACCATGCTGAGAAGCATGCCTCTCTCTTTAGGAAAGTGATTAATTTTAAACAGGTATTTTTTTCCTATTCAATACTCAACCTGAAATATACCATGGTTGCCAAGATAAGTTAATGATTTGCCTATCTCCAGGTACGTCTGGATCTGATCTCTGATAGCAGCTGCCTAAGCCCAGAAGGGAAATTTCCCACAGTAGCAAAATTTTCTGAAAATTTCCCTTTGCTGCTGTAACAGTAACAGCTATTATAGTTCTGCTGGCTTGTGTGTTCAGAATGTTCTCTGAATTAAGGATGGGGAGCAAACTTCTGACTTACAGCTATGGTGATTTTTGTATGCATTAGGGCCCCAGTGTAGGTACCAACAATGTAGATATAGCATCTTTGTGGTAGTGAAATTACAGGGAAAAATGAAAGAAGTCAGAAAGTGAAGACAAGTCAGGGTCTTCTGCTGCTATTATTTCTATAGTATCCAAGAATTCATAATAGACTCAGTCAAACACCTTGAGTTCCTTTTTACTGATATGAATATCTCTAATTTGCAGTGACAGTTACAGTTTTCAAAGGAGTTTGAAGTACCTATAAGCTTAATTCAATGCTGATACTGCAGACACCATCAAGAATCCCGCTGTGAGTACTTGCGAAAACCAGGGTGGAGAGTTCCTGTGTTCCAAAAGGATTGTTATGATTTTGTGAGTATAATTAATAACATAGAACTCAAGTGTCCTTCCCACTGTCGTTAATAAACTTATTATTTGTGTTCAGCCAGTAGCAGCATAGGTGGTAGAATGAATAGGAAGTTTGAAGAGGAAGTGTGAAAAATAGACTGAAGGCAGCGTAATGTTGATGGTAATCATTATGCTTCTTTACAGAGAAGATGAAGAACTCTCTGCTCGCAGCTATCTTTTTACTTTTTAGAGGTGAGTTTTCATACGCTGCACAACTTACTGCCGCTTATGAACACTAAAAATTCTTAATGCTACTCAAGGCTGAGGCCGTACGAACAAAATCACGACCGAACTAAATTCTGCGAGTAGCAGAAGCAACCACCAGCAATATTTTTCCTATTTCTTTCGCGGTTGTCTTGATCAACGATTCCTTTTTTTTTTCTTTTTTTTTTTTCCTTTCCTTTTCTCGCTGCGCTCCCCAGACTCCTGCCGCTGCACAGACTGGGACTCTCCGTTCTGCCGGCAGCTGCCAGGTGGGTGAAGGCTCGGGCGCGGCGCGGCGCGGTGCCCGGGCTCTCCCGGGCTCTCCGGNCGGCGCTCGGAGGCGGCCCCGCTAGGAAAACCCCGCCTTCCCAAGGGGAATATCCGGCCGGGGCGGCACGGGCAGGTAGGTCTGCGTGACGGCGGGGCGCCCGGTATAGCCTGCGTGAAAGCCCACCCAGCGCGCCGCAAATAGCCGCCGTTCCAAAAGACCACGGAACCTGTAATGTTTGTGTGGGACGGATGCCTCTGCTTTCCGTTTAACTGGGAAATTACTGATGATGGCGAGAAGGAGCAGCACGACACATTTTGACAGAGAGTTTTACAAAGCAGTGGGTGGTCATTTGATGTAGTTCGTGCTGGATTTATTGCAGGCAGAAACATCCTGCTTTCTAACAGACGCAGCGGAGATGACAGGTTCTTGAGTACACAGTGACACTGGGCAAGACGTCTGCAGGAGGACTATGTTTTTCTGAAATTAGCCGTGGATAATTTTCTAGTCCTGGCAATTAACCTGCCAGATTAAGCTCCACAAAATCATTAGTGAGAACGCCAGATGCGCAGGAAGGAAAACAGAAAGTTCTAGAGTGAAGAAAACTAAAGGTGGGTGGTTTGGGGTTTGGTTTGGTTGTTGGTTTGGGGTTTTTTTTAGTGGAGAGACTGAACTGTGTTTCCTCTAGAACAAAGAAATTTTTTTTCTCTTTTTGCATAGCCCTTGGAGCACAGTCGTGATACAGCTCTAGTACTATGTTAGGTCTGGGAAGAATTAATAATATACATGTTAAGGTGGAGCAGTACAGGAAAACAAAGAAAGCTCTAGAATGAGAATGAACGTGCATGTGGACACTAATATCCACAAACAGGACAAGTGAAAATAAAAGTGTGTAAGATTCATTATATTCATGTGGAGAAAGTAATGTAGAACTTCAGTATATTGGGAGTGGGATGATGCATTGGGGTGGTGATTGAGCTAATACGCTATTTCCACACATGAAATCTACTATTTTTTCTTTGTCTGCTCTAATACTGTAATCTCACAGAGAAAGACAGGGCGGGGGGGAGTGATGTTTGTAGAACTTAGAGCATGAGGAACAATACAACCCCTGTTCCTCTGTAAGCAGAGACTGGTCTGCAACATGGTAGACACCATGTGGTTCTGAGTTAATGAAACTCTTATTTCAAATAGTTTCAGAAGCAGTCTATTACCAGCGTATTGACATGAAATACTACAGTGGTTCCAAAAAGGTGTTGTTTTCGGGTGCTTCTTCAAAAACAACAATAAAGAAACACTAAGTAAGTGTAAGATTTAATTCAGAGTGAAACAGGAGAAGAATATGAGAGCTGTTGCTGGTTTCCTTGCTGTTGACAGACACCATGTTCATGGTTAAGGAGTCCAAGATGTGGTTTGGTGGCCAGACTAGAAAAGTGAAGAATTCTGTAATTTTTCACATTGCTATGGAAACAAGGAAGACACCTTCCTGAAAGGAACCTGTACAGTTATGCAGCATAACTTTATTAGAAAAGCTTTATTCATTTAGTATGAGAAAAGAAGTGTCATACGGTGAGGGTATTAAAGTCAGTGCTATACTCATTTGACACACTTTTTTTTCCAAAAGAACTTATAACTTAAATATGCCTCTGCCATCTCAATGATGAGAAGAATGCCAAGGATACTTTATAAGTCAGGTTGTAGGAAGAAATGAGGAAAAGAGAACTGATCTTTTATCTCGTAACCTAGGTTATGAGATACCATAACTATGCCACTGCCTCTTGAGATCCTTGTCTACTTTTCTGAACAACAACAACAATGACACAAAATCTGAATCTTTTTTGAAAGTCCTCTAGGTGGTATTTTGAGACACCATGACTGATTCTTCTGAGCTAATAGTTCTGACAGTAAGACACAAAGCAAAAGAAGAACAACAGTCATATTTTATCATTAGCATTTCTGATAAGATATTTTTTAAATACTGGCATAAACTTAACCACTAAAGACAAAAAACAAATTCCTTTAATAATGTCATCAGTATTTACTTTCACATCAACTGAAAAAAGGGTATGTTCAGTTGCAAAGAAGCCCAATATTTCTCTTTAAAAAATTAATAATGAGTAATTTTACACATAAACTTATGCTCCTCCTGTTTTATAATGTGGTCTTTATAAAGCTGGCTGTAGAAAAGTAATATTGTTTTTATCCAGCAATATTGTGTTGTTCTGAACTTCAGATAGAGATGGCTGATGGTTTTGAAGCAATTCTGGGGTTTAGTCGATCAGTTCTATCAGTTCTAGCCTGGTTTGTATATGCTTTCATTATTCATAGTCCCTTTGAGTCAGTTAATGGTTGCCTGTGATAGATCTTTTCCAGTGCACGTGTTTTCATCTTCCAGATTGGGACAATGAATTGGTGTGCTACAAAGAATTAAGTGAGGATCTAACCTGTACCTGGCTGCCACTACCTAGTGCTCCAAATACAGTTAATTATACTGTTTACTTAAAATGGTAAGTCTGAAAAGTAATCTCAGAAAACAAAAAGCTCTTATTGCTGTTAGATGTGATTCCCATTTGCCAGAGTTTTGCTCCAGTGTATTTCATCACGTTATAGATTGTCACACAATGCTGGTCAATATCTTTCGTCACTTCTCATCAATACCTATTGATCTGTAAGAGCTTGGTAAGAGAGTGGTAGTTTGGTCTTGGCTAGACATCACAAAAGCTGTTCTATCCCTCCCCTCCTCAGCCCAACAGGGGAGAGAAAATATGACAAAGGGCCGTGGGTCAATTTAATGACAGGAAGAAATCACTCAGTATTTACCGTCATGGGCAAAACAGACTTCATCTGGGAAAATGAATTTAATTTATTAGCATTTGAATCAGAGTAGAGTAATGAGAAATACAGCTAAAACTTGAATCATCTTCCACCTCCCTGCCCCCCCCCACCATCCCCCAATGCTTTCCTTCTTAATGGGCTTAACTTTTCTCCTGAATTCTCTACCTCCTCCACCACAGTATTGTGGGGGAATGGGAAATGGGACTGTGGTCAGTCCATCACACGTTGTGTCTGTCACTTCTTTCTCTTCTGACTCTTCCCCTGGTCCAGCATGGGGATCCTCCCACAGGAGACCATTCATAGTGAACTCCTCCAACATGAATTCTTCCCATGGGGCTGCAGTTCTTCCTGAACTGTTCCAGCATAGGTCTCTTCCATGGGGTGCCAGCCCTTCAAGAGCAGCCTGCTCCAAAGCAGGTCCCTCATGGGTTCACAAGCCCTGCAAACCTGCTCCAGTGTGGGCTCCTCTCTGCTGCTCTCACATATTCTTATTCCTCTCTGTCAGCTGCTGTTGTGCAGCAGTTTTTTCCATCTTTTAAATACATTATCCCAGAGGCACTACCACCATGGCTGATGGGCTCAGCCTTGGAGAGCAGCAGATCTGTCCTGTAGTCAGCTAGAAGTGACTTTGTTGGACATGGGGAAAGCTTATCGCAGCTTCTCACAGAAGCCACCTCTGTAGCAACCTGCTCCCCTGCTCCCAAAACCTTGCCATACAAACCCAGTACAAAGTCATTATACATCTTACCATGCCTCCAACACACTGTTTAAAACATTGCTGCCAAAGATCATCTTACTCAATTACTTTTATTTGCAACTATTGACTTTTATTGACTATTCAACACAGATTAATTCAAAGTAAAAAAAAAATTAAAACCACACAAACAGATGCTAACCTTTTACTTTATGTATTATGTATTTTGCTGTAGCATGTACCCAAGGAGATGTCAGATATGGCATACTTTCTGGTAATTCTGAATTATCAAGTAGTGGTTTAACAGATGGAATGAACTTGTAGGGTTTATCTTGAACTGATTACCTCAAATACAGTATCTTCAGTTACAGCTGCATTACAAAATTGAATTTCCTCATTTTATATCTAGATATTTGGAATCTCCCATGAGATTACGGGCGTGTTCAGAGATAGAGACATGAGATCAGAAGACATGATCTTTGCCATGAGACAGTATCATGGGGTACATAGAGTACAACACTGTATGCCATTGGTAAATTCTGATATACATTGCTGATTATTTTGCCACATAACCACCCCTTGTCATTAAAAATGAGCTGTGGTTAGAAGCGTCTCCTAAAGATAAGAAAATGTCACCACCCTGGGAAATTCCCCAGGGGGATCATCTTCACATTGCAGAGGAGCAAAGCAACCACCTCAAGGCTGAGGTTACTCCCCCCAACACCTTCAATATTTTCTCACTGGAGGTAGCAGCAGGCACCAACTTGCAATAAGCACCAAATTCCACTGCATTTGCTGTCTTGCCTCTTTAAGGAGTCCCAATTTTCTGGAAGGGCAGAAACATCTATGAAACAGCTCTGTTTCTGAAGAGATGTTATCAGCTGAAATATTTGTAAGCTAGTCGCTCTTAAAGTCCTAAACCAAAACCAGACTGTGCTGTTCTCAGGCTGCAGGGTTGATGTCATGAACAAACAAGGCAGAAAAAAGAATAAAAGTGAATGTCAGTGGGAGTAAGAGGGAGATAATTCCCTGGCAGAGATGTTGATGTTTCCAAGTCAGTCAGGACTTTAACCTCAGTCTCCTAGGCTTCCCCCCGGTGCTCTGGAAGACAAACTTCCTCTCTCCTCCTCTATTGGGTTAAAAGGAAAGAAAAAAACCCACATGTGAAAGGGCTTTTAGATTGCCTAGAAGAGAGCATCACCCCTTCCTGCATGTAACATCAGTTTGACATTGTAATTGTTCCTTGTCCTTGCTCCTTATGATTTAGTTGTCAGGAAGAAAAATATTAAAGATAAACACTCCCACAGAAAAGTTCCAACCAAGAATTCAAAATCATGCTTTGAAATTTTAATGGCTGATTCACAACTAGTCTGAAGCAGAAGACAGGAAAACCTTCAAGTAGTTTTTCTCAGGTATTAAATATTGAATCATGGTGTGTGTAATTTAATACTTTAAATGCATAGCTAGGCAATTAGTATGCTAGCCCATCTCTTTAAGAACACTGAACTTGCACAATTTTAACCTTGGAAAAGTCTGTCCTGTGTGTGGCAGAGACTAAATGAGAGAGACAGGAAAAAATATAGGCAGCAAAGTTGTATGTAAGATTAAAACTACTGGACTTCCTGTGCTGTGTGTATTAGGTATACCAGGAGAAATCTACAGGCTGAGGACTCAGGTGACATTTAAATATCTCTGTCAAGCTCTGATGTTTTGCAAGAACAAAAGCCAGAAGATAGGCATATAACTCATAAGAGGTTTTTCATAACTTTATGGTGATTTAGATCCACGTAACTGGGAAATGTTGCTTCTCAAAAGGAATGTGGGTGCCCCTGAGATAGGAGGCAAGGCTTTATGAAGTAATTTCTAACCTAATTTTATACCTTCAAAATGCTCTATATATCCCACTGTAAGTACAAAAGAAAGTCATATGGATCTTGTTGCATCATGCTATGCTTTAAAAGTTTAAGGAATTCAACAGTTCTCCACCACACAACACAAGGATTTGCATATTTAAATTTGCTAGGGTTACTGGGGTGCTGGAATTAATCTTGCTGTTTCAAGCTGCTCAAGGTGAACCTTGACGATTTCCAGAAGTGGAATTATGTGTAGAAGTATCTGGAAAGCTATCAATTGATATAATGTTGCTTTCTTGGGCAGGGGAGGAAAGAATAACTATAATACAATAAAATGTTTTTCGTTCTGCTTCCCTTTCTCTGAAGGAACAAAATACAAAAACTTTTTCAACGAAACACATCATCGCCTTCCATCACAATAAAACGAAAGAATCTCTACATTGAGAGACTTGCATCCATTTGGATAGCAGTAAATTATGCCCATGACACCTGTGCAAAAGGAAAGAACATCTCAGTTTTACCAAGTAAAGCAGGTACAGCGTCTTCACAAGTTGTGTTACTGCGGTGCCCAGCTAAAGTTGTAGTCTTCAAAGATTATTTCCAAAATTTCAGCTTCCAAAATACTCTTGTTATTTCTACTGATTCAGGGACCTAAGATGCAGTTTGACTTCCTTGAATGAAGTTAATAACAGAAGTCTATCACCTTATATAGGAAGAGGGGTTTATTTTAAACATTTTGCTGGAATATTTATTATTCATATCCAGAAAAATAGATAGTAAAATTCGTGTACAGTACTTAACCAGCTTTCTATGCTCTCTTTGATGGTTTTCTGAATTTCTTTATATTGGTTTACAAAGAGCAGATTGACTCAGCACTGTGCATCTAAGGAATCTTCAATATAGGACGTTAGAATTTTGAGAAACCTTTTCAAAACTCAGCTCTTTTCTTAGGTCACTTACCCCTTACACAGTGCTACAAGGAAGGTAAGGAAAAAAAAGCCCTTTAGATGTTTATTTAAAGATTCCCTGCCTATCTGGTAACTGAAATAATGTTAAGAGCTTTGCAAAACTTCACCTGCTCAGACTAATCATAGTCCAAGAAAAACCAATGCTTCTCACTGCTGGGGGTTACTACCAGTACCACCCAAACGATCAATATGACCTTTACTGGACATTTTTGGCTGCCTTGTGTTTATTGGAGAGGAAGATGAAAATATATTTGCACTTACTGAAATTTAAAGATATTCTGGATATTTTTAATACAATTCATGATTACAAGTACTTTTGACATTTTGATTTTGCCTTTCAGCCTCCCTCAGAATAGTAACTGCTTAGAAAAAGAGTGTTCCTAAAATCAGTAGAAGCATTCACAAAAGAAAGGCAAGAGAAACAAATGTATTTTGTTGATACCATAAAGATTTAGTAATTGTTCATTTCCAGGGTTTTTTGAAGTCTCATAGTGTTCAGTATTCTGTGCCAAGTCTTTTAATTTATAGACCACACTCAACAGACATAATTACCAAAGCTTTCCTTCTTCTCTTGCATTTTTAACAGCTGTATATCCCCCATTTTAGGAAAGTGCTTGTCACCATCTAACATAAATGC
Source organism: Melanocharis versteri (assembly GCA_013397845.1). Classification (NCBI taxonomy): domain Eukaryota; kingdom Metazoa; phylum Chordata; class Aves; order Passeriformes; family Melanocharitidae; genus Melanocharis; species Melanocharis versteri. The sequence goes on from VZTG01008333.1 coordinate 483,360, forward strand.
TTATCAGATCAGAAACCAATTGATAATAAAATGGGACCTGCCCACAGCTCATACACCATATGAGCTGAGATACAGAGAGGCACTCACAGAATCTGCTCCGTGGACCCTGGTAAGTACTTCTGGATGACAATCTCGTGAGAGCATAAGGTGCCTCAATATCAGCTCAGCTGCACATATTACATGCAGAACAAGGATTGCAAGGCAGCACAGCAAGGAGTCGCTTTGTAGGCAGATCCCGCTAAGGCACCTTAGTTTGGTTCTAACAAATCATGAAATGTTTGGGAAAGAAGGAATAGTAGTTTTAAACAAAGTAAAACAGAACAGCATGTTATCTGGTTCATTAATATGCCAGTGAGACACTACAATGACCAGCGATGCAAAAGCTGAGTATCAGAAATGCCATGCAAACTCAGATCCAAATTACACTTTCAGTGATTTACAATATTGCTCTTTTAGCTGGTATCATTACGTTTTCAAACAGATTAGAAATCAGGTTGCTTTGTGTTTTAAGGTATAATAATAATTCATACCTTACACACTTTTGGTTTGTGTCAGTATTTCAGATTTTCTCCTCTGAAAAGAAGAGAAATAATTTCTCTGCAATACAGTCATAGAATCAGAGAATGGTTTGGGTTGGAAGGGACCTGGAAGATCATCTAGTTCCAACCAGCCCTACCATGTGCAAGGGCCACTCTCTAGTAGACCGGGTTGCCCCATCCAAACTGACCTTGAACACTTCCAAGGATGGAGCGTCCACAACTTCCCTATTCCAGTGCCTCACCACCCTCACAGTAAAGAATTTCTTCCTAATATCTAATCTAAACCTACTTTCTTTCAATCTACAGCCATTGCCCCTTGTCTTGCCACTACATGCTCTTGTGAATAGTCTTGCCCCATCTCTCCTGTAAGTTCTCTTGAGGTACTGGAAGGCAACAGTAAGGTCGCCCCAAAGCCTTCTCTTTTCCAGGCTGAACAGTCCCAATTCTCTCAGCCTTTCCTCGCAGGAGAGGTACTCCATCCCACTGATCTATTTGGTGGCCCTCCTTTGGATTCAGTCCAACAGGTCCACATCCTTCCTGTGCTAGGAGCCCTGTCTCTGAAAATTGGGAAATAAACTCTCCCTCAAATTTGTTAGGTTAGAAAGGCAACATTACTTCATTAGCAGTGCTGAATGTATGGGTGATTCTCTTCAAAGCATGAATGCCCAGTAACCTAAGAGACCAGGTTATATCCCTGAAACGATTGTATTTTCACATTTCCTGAATACATGCATATATGCTAATTATTTCTACTTGTTTGGATATGGTTCCAGATCTTCTGACGAATCTTTTCTCCTTGGAGGTATCTCGAATATGTCATCAGGTCATAATGTACTTCTCTTATCATTTTTTGTTCTGACACACAATCTTTATTCTCAAAACTGAGATTTTAGTTAGTATGTATTAATCACTGGTAGAAGTAAACAAGAAAGCAATAGCTGGAACAAGTTTATTAGTCACAGATGTAGGGAGTTAACACAAGGCCACATTAATCTCTGGTATTTGTACTAAGCACTATATGTACAAAATTAAGCACTAACAACAAATACAGGGGCATACTCTATTGTGCTAAAGTTAAAAGAATTTTCCAGCGCTTTCCTCCACTGCTTCATAGATGTCTTCTTACAGGACTGTTCAGTAACAACTCCAGAGCTGATGCAGCACTGCAGGTGGGGTCTCAGCAGAGCAGAGCAGAGGGGCAGAATCCCCTCCCTGGCCCTGCTGCCCACGCTGCTCTGGATGCAGCCCAGGACACGTTTGGCTTTCTGGGCTGGGAGTGCCCATGGCTGGGTCATGTCCAGCCTCTCACCCCCCAGCACCCCCAAGTCCTTCTGGGCAGGGCTGCTCTGATCTGTCCATCCCCCAGCCTGTGTTGGTCCCAGGGCTGCTCTGACCCAGGTGCAGCACTTGGCCTTGTTAAACTCCACGAGGTTCCCATGGTCCACCTCCGGAGCCTGTCCAGGCCATCTGGATGGCATCCTATCCTTCAGGAGTGCCAACAGCACCACTCAGCTTGGGGTCATCTGCAGATTTGCAGAGGGTGCACTTGACTCCTCTAAGTCATTAATGAAGGTGTTAACATTGGTCACACCCACTATGGACTCCTGATGGACCCATCTTGTCACTCGTGTCCACTGGGATTCTGAGCTACTGACCATGACCCTCTGGATGTGACCATCCGACCACTTCCTAATCCATATAACAGTTTACCTATCAAATCCATCATTCTCCAGTTTGGAGATAGGGATGTTGTGGGATTCAAGATCAGTTCCAGATGCATTTTAGGACATGCAATATGGCACAGCAACAGGGCAGTACAAAACTAAAGGGAATAAGTAAGAGATGGAAAATTAGTCATAATTTCAATAATGTCTGCATGTAGCATCAATGACTGCTTATCCTGCCCCTTCCCATCCAGCATATCAAGCAAAGGCTTCTCCAGCAGGCAGGCACACACGCATGATTTGTATCACTAAGTCGCTGAAATTGTCTGTTTTTCAAGCTCTGTTATTTTTATCTGTGTTAATCAAGTTTTAAATATGTATTTATCAAGTAGAACAAAAGAAGAAAACTGTTTAAATAGCAACGGTCCCCACTTCTTGGGAAACTCTGCTCACCTAGGAGCCTCTTTGCTTCCTTTATACTATAAAAATCTCTCTTGTTCTTCGTTTTGTCTCAGAAGACTGTTCCCATTTCTCTCGCAGCTGGCTGCCAGTTTGCTTAGCCACTTCAGAAGAGGTACTTTGAGAGGCCCATGTAAGAAAGGTTTCATCTCAGTACAAAGAACATGCAGGTCTTGGAAGGGTCCCCTCATTCACTTGCATACAAGTCCTAGACCATCCTAGGGCAGCCAGTTACTCATGCATAGCCCACCCAGTAGTGCAATAGATGGACAACTGTGTGCAGACAGTCTGGTATGTGGCATGTGGAAGAGCAGAGGGATAAAGCAGTACAAATGCGTGCCCTGCAGCTTTTGGAGGCAGGGGGGATGGAAGGTTCGCACGAGTACTGTGAAGGACTAATAGAGACAGCCACACTGGGTGACGGGAATGAGTGAAGACTACCGGTCATAAATATTCATTATCTCCCAGGTCCCAGCTGATGCTAGGAATTTAGGCTGTAATCTCTTCCTAATGATGTAAACATAGGCTACACTTGCAGATGCGTAGGTGAATATGGCCATACCCGCACAGAGGAGAGTAGGATAAACGTACCTGTAATGAAATTTAATGTTTGGATTTTAAATCCGTTCCACTTCTCTCTTGTTCTGTAGAGATTTGGAGTCTTTCTATAATACTGTGTGCAGTGGGGGGTTTTTTGCGACCAAGCATTTTCTATTAGCAAAATTACGTGAAGTTGTCATGGACAGAGTAATACCCTTCACTCGTAAGAAAGAAGTAGAAATATGTTTATTGATATAAAACGGAAATATAGCAAAGTTTGATAGTAAATGTGACAAGGGTTTAACAAGAGTAGATGGCAAGGAGCACTTGATTACTACATAGAGAATAGAGTCAGACAGAACTGTGAGGGAGACCTTTTAATTGGGTCATGATACTTAGAAAGGCTCCCCTTGCATTCTAAAATTATTCTCAGAGCCCTTGTGAGTCCAGTTACTTTTGGATCCAGACTTCGTCTCAGACCTGGTCAACAATTTATGTCTAAGGGATTATATGTGCACAATCAATCCTTTGTCTCACTTAATTGAGGTTTAAAATTTTCGGTGTGCTGATGTCCAATTCACTTAACAATTATTTGATGAGATGAATATTCTCTCAGCCTTGAGGAGTAACCTTAAGAGGTGTCCCTGCTCAAGAGATCCTGTTGTATAGCCCACTGCTGTGCAGGAGAGCTCAAGAAGCTGTCGGCTCTCCACTATTTAAGGGGTAAGATGAATCACCTAAAGACATATATGCATGCTTACTTCAGATATTAGTTTCTTCTGAAGTTGACTTGAGTCGAACCTTAACCAGCACTATGGTTATGTGGATGAACTGTAAAAATCAGCCCTTGTCTTTCGCATTGTTATCTGTCTGCCCCAAATCAACTTTGAGCCGGATGCTGGTCCAGACACATCTGTTTTGACTGCTGATAGTGGTTATCACTTGATCAGGATTACAGGAAATAAAGGTCAGGATGGAGGGGAAGCGGAGGGGAGGGAGGTGAGCACACTGCCACAGAAGTTAATTAATTAACTTTAATTAAAAAATAAAGTACTGCAGAAGTTGAAAGAGCTGGTCACCTTACAGTGGGGCTTTGTTGGTTTTGGGTGTTTTTAGGGAAGACTTTAAGCAATAACAGCCTTTTTCTATCTTATTTTCTCTGTATTTTTCAGCCCAGGTTTTTCCTTAGACATGAGTGGTGTCTTTGTTTCAAGAAAAGCTCCATTCCCTGTACAGTTACTTGGGCTCCAGTGCCATCATCAGCTGCAGATGCACATCACTTCTGCAGTGCCACGGCATAGGCAGCCACACATTCAATCCAGTCATGATCTTTAGGACATCAGTCATGTGGATCTATTTAGACATGATGATACTTTTAAAAACAAGGGCATTTTTTAATATTTAGTTTTCACTTGACTTCTTGTTCTTGAGAATGTCAACAAGGCCTAGAGTTAAGTAAATTTTTATTTTTCAGTATATGTAATGTCTAATTGATTTTAAAAGTAATATTTAGACCAGGTTACTTATTGTCCTGAGTAAGC
>VZTG01008333.1:488324-553207 GCA_013397845.1 Melanocharis versteri
GTGTGCAGACAGTCTGGTATGTGGCATGTGGAAGAGCAGAGGGATAAAGCAGTACAAATGCGTGCCCTGCAGCTTTTGGAGGCAGGGGGGATGGAAGATTCGCACGAGTACTGTGAAGGACTAATAGAGACAGCCACACTGGGTGACGGGAATGAGTGAAGACTACCGGTCATAAATATTCATTATCTCCCAGGTCCCAGCTGATGCTAGGAATTTAGGCTGTAATCTCTTCCTAATGATGTAAACATAGGCTACACTTGCAGATGCGTAGGTGAGTATGGCCATACCCGCACAGAGGAGAGTAGGATAAACGTACCTGTAATGAAATTTAATGTTTGGATTTTAAATCCGTTCCACTTCTCTCTTGTTCTGTAGAGATTTGGAGTCTTTCTGTAATACTGTGTGCAGTGGGGGGTTTTTTGCGACCAAGCATTTTCTATTAGCAAAATTACGTGAAGTTGTCATGGACAGAGTAATACCCTTCACTCGTAAGAAAGAAGTAGAAATATGTTTATTGATATAAAACGGAAATATAGCAAAGTTTGATAGTAAATGTGACAAGGGTTTAACAAGAGTAGATGGCAAGGAGCACTTGATTACTACATAGAGAATAGAGTCAGACAGAACTGTGAGGGAGACCTTTTAATTGGGTCATGATACTTAGAAAGGCTCCCCTTGCATTCTAAAATTATTCTCAGAGCCCTTGTGAGTCCAGTTACTTTTGGATCCAGACTTCGTCTCAGACCTGGTCAACAATTTATGTCTAAGGGATTATATGTGCACAATCGATCCTTTGTCTCACTTAATTGAGGTTTAAAATTTTCGGTGTGCTGATGTCCAATTCACTTAACAATTATTTGATGAGATGAATATTCTCTCAGCCTTGAGGAGTAACCTTAAGAGGTGTCCCTGCTCAAGAGATCCTGTTGTATAGCCCACTGCTGTGCAGGAGAGCTCAAGAAGCTGTCGGCTCTCCACTATTTAAGGGGTAAGATGAATCACCTAAAGACATATATGCATGCTTACTTCAGATATTAGTTTCTTCTGAAGTTGACTTGAGTCGAACCTTAACCAGCACTATGGTTATGTGGATGAACTGTAAAAATCAGCCCTTGTCTTTCGCATTGTTATCTGTCTGCCCCAAATCAACTTTGAGCCGGATGCTGGTCCAGACACATCTGTTTTGACTGCTGATAGTGGTTATCACTTGATCAGGATTACAGGAAATAAAGGTCAGGATGGAGGGGAAGCGGAGGGGAGGGAGGTGAGCACACTGCCACAGAAGTTAATTAATTAACTTTAATTAAAAAATAAAGTACTGCAGAAGTTGAAAGAGCTGGTCACCTTACAGTGGGGCTTTGTTGGTTTTGGGTGTTTTTAGGGAAGACTTTAAGCAATAACAGCCTTTTTCTATCTTATTTTCTCTGTATTTTTCAGCCCAGGTTTTTCCTTAGACATGAGTGGTGTCTTTGTTTCAAGAAAAGCTCCATTCCCTGTACAGTTACTTGGGCTCCAGTGCCATCATCAGCTGCAGATGCACATCACTTCTGCAGTGCCACGGCATAGGCAGCCACACATTCAATCCAGTCATGATCTTTAGGACATCAGTCATGTGGATCTATTTAGACATGATGATACTTTTAAAAACAAGGGCATTTTTTAATATTTAGTTTTCACTTGACTTCTTGTTCTTGAGAATGTCAACAAGGCCTAGAGTTAAGTAAATTTTTATTTTTCAGTATATGTAATGTCTAATTGATTTTAAAAGTAATATTTAGACCAGGTTACTTATTGTCCTGAGTAAGCAGAACAAGTTCATGAGAAAGAGGGTGTTGCCTTGGGAGAATGAAAATACTTTGACTAAAATGTGCAATAATTCCTGTTTGATGACAGGAACCTCTACTTTCAGCTGAGTCAGAAGATGGTTTTTAGGCTGAGAAAATAATTAATATAAGATAATGCTTTATTGCTGCTACATAAATGAAATTTTTTTTTAGGTGCCTGTAGAAAGCAATGTTGTCAATGTCACCATTTCAAATTTAAATGCTATGTCCTCATACATTGTTCAGCTCAGATGCATAACCAAGGATGGTCTCAACTGTGTTTGCATTTGGAGCAAAAAGATTTTGGTCCCTCACAGTAAGTGAAATGTAGTTTCATCCTACTGGTAGTAAGTATGAATGTAAAAGCTTTTCCAAATTCTGTGTCATATGGAATAGCATTTTCAGATACTGTTGAAAATATGAACATCTGAATGATTCATTTGAGTGCACGTCTCCATCTTTATCCATGTTTACCAGAACTCATGAACAAGCCAAGAATATCATATAATGTAACTACACAAGTCTCTCCAGGAAGAAGAAGTGTTCTTCTGAAGTGGGAGGTAAGGTTCATTTTGAGTCTGGGTACCTTCTGTTATGTATATGCTATTTATTTATGTCATTGCAGGGAAAAACAGACTTTCTCATTGTATTGAGTCTACACTTGATATGCTAAAGGCACTGGATATTGTACACTTGCTGCAGAATTCATTGCATCTATATGCTGATGATTTAGGTGCTAGAAACTAACAAGGAAAAACGATATCAGTTTATAATCTTGAAAAATTACTATAACTTCCCTTCTTTTCCAGGGAAAAACATGTTTTCATTTTAAGAGCTTCCAGCTTTATCTGAAATTCCTCACAAGATGTGTCTCTACCTTTTAAATTACTTAATGTCTTCCTGTCTATGTTACTCCAAAATTATCCAGTTATTTCATTAAGATAACCCAGCATCACAGCTTCATGGTATCTACACACTACTAATTTTGTACCAAAAATAACAGACCATCTTGATATCAGAAATAATCCTTAAGAATTCACAGGCCTTCATGTATTAAGTTTCTGTCTATATTGCAATAATTTCCATTTCTGTGCACTCATGTTCCAAACTCTTGTTAAGATTAGTACAGTAAAATAATGAGTGAACCACCATCAGAAATTTCTACCAATGGATATTTAACATATTCCAAATTCGTGGCATAATTACAAGCATTTCTCTTTAAAGAGACTAGATACCTTACCAAGCCCTAGTAGATGAGTATGCTCAGAGGCATAAATTTCAATTAAACACCTCTCATTAACTTTCAAGTTCCTGATAATGAAGGATATGTTCCAGTGAAATGTAGAGAACGTTACAGCTGCTTCACTGCTGTTATTATGAATTGCATACACATAACTAAGATCTCAGTTACAGAAAATTCTTAATCCTGTACTTAAATCCTCTCAATTCAAGCATGCTCCTACTTTTAAGGAAATGCTTTGCTTCATTGATTCCTAATGACCTAATTAAAACAGTATGATGTTATCCCCATCATTAGAGGCTACATTTTGGTTATACAATCAAATTCCTCTTGATTTCCTGCACGAGACATAACAGCATTTATAGAATAATAATGTTTTTCCTCATGCTAGGTAGCACAAAGCGAGAACGTCCTTGGATATTTTGTTAATGTGGAAAGAATGCCCAACAGCTGCAGCCACCCACCAAATCGCATCTCTCTCAAAGACGGAAAAATTCTTGTAAATCTCTCCATGGCTTACTATCGAGTTAATATTTCTGCCTATAATGAAGCAGGAGAATCTCCACAAGCCACCTACATTGTCCCAGAATTCTCTGTAACAGGTACTTACCTTATCATCTATTCACCATAATGGTGAGGAAGTCTTATGGCCAATCTCTAAGGCTACTTTTTGACAGACTTTGGGATAGGTGAAAGCATTCTCTTGAATATTTATTAGGCTAATATTTTTATATACTGGGAGTCAGAATTGTTTCTTAAGGAAGTACTTCAGTAGAAGTTAACAGACTAGCAATTTAATATTAATGTATTATATTTATATTTAATATTTTAACACTTCTTTATTTGTCAAGCTAGAGAAAGTACCATGTGCTGGATCTACTTAGGAAAATGGCTTATGGGCTGTCCTCAATATCAAGTAGTTGTCAGTCATTTAAAAAAAGTTCACAGAACTATGTGCGAGTCCAAGTTTTTGAGCTAAATAACTATTAAGAGATGTGCTACTGTCCTTTATTTCAGTGTTACTCTAACTTGCACATAGGAGAAGGAACAGATAGGATGTGCATGTCAGATTGTAATGAAGATGTAAGCTTTTGTGATGCCTAAATAGACAGTCTTTTCATTTAAAGAATAAAACTAACAATGTTTTCCTCATAATATGAGCTAGTTTCATGTGTTACAGTCTTGAGGTGTATTTATTGCAATATAAGAACCTTCCTTACAAAGATTTTTTTTTAATTAAGCTATAGCATTCACCTAAAAGAAGTGTGCAAGTACCCTTGTTGATCTTTAGATAGCTGCAAATGATTCCTTATCCAGAATTTTCTAACACTCTCCTCATCCTGTTCTCCTTTGCCTTGCAAAGAAGTAACAACTTGATTTCACCCCTGCATTTCAGCCCCTTAGCTGTCCTCTGATAAAATATATCCTGCCACTTCAAGCCATCCTTTGACTGACAATTAGTTGTCTACTGAACCTCTGAGCCTGTATTTCATGGCTCTCTCCAGACGCCTGTTTCCACTTGATTGTACTTCAGTGCAGCTTCTCTGGATCTGTCACGAATTACTGAGAGAATACTCGCATTAAGACGAATTCCTTCTCAGCGTACTCAAATTTTCCTCAGCTAGAATAGTCATTTTCTTTACAGAATCACAGAATCAACTAGTTTGGAAAAGACCTCTGACATCATCGTGTCCAGCTTATGATCTAGCACTACCCTGTCAATGAGACCATGGCACTAAAGTGTCATATCCACTCTTTCCTTAAACCTCTCCAGGGACAGTGATTCCACCAACTCCCTGCACAGCCCATTCTAATGCCCATTCTCTGTTTCTGTGAAGAAATTCTTCCTAGTGTCAAGCCTAAACCTTCCCTGGCACAGCTTAAGACTGTGTCTCTTGTCCTATTTCTCATTGCTTTGGAGAAGAGACCAACCCCACCTGGTTACAGCCTACTTTCAGGCAGTTGTAGGGAGTGATAAGGTCTCCCATGAGCCTCCTCTTCTCCAGGCTAAACAACCCCAGCCATTTCAGACAGCTCCAGCTCCTTCAGACAACCACAGCTCCCTCAGAATTAATTTGCCTTTCTTGTATTTGTTTCCAGACAGGAGATAAAATGGAGAATGTTTATGTCTCTCACAAGGTCCACTTCTTACCTCAAAATGGCAGGTTGCTCTTCTCCCTCCTTAGTGTCAGTCAGAAGGTATTTCCTAGTTTGCTAGTATGTCTTTTGAAATGTCAAAATCTTCAATATCCTTTCAGAAAATGCAAAATGTGTGAAATATGAAATCATCTAGTTATGATCTATCATTAGCCCCTTCTCCTCCTACACCCCTGCTCAGGCAAGCACTATCTCAAAATTGCTCTATGCAGAGCAGCTACTAGTGGCTCACAGGAGGTTATTTAGCAACACCAGACTCCTTCTTCCTGAGGCTTGGAACAGCCATTTAATTTCCAATAATCAGAAATAAGGAAAAGTCATGAACAGCAATCAGCACTGTAGCCCTCAGACACCACTGCAAAGTAGTAAATGCTAAGTTTCCCCTATTGAAATACTAGTGTAAACCTTATTATGATAAGTAAGTCACTTGCTATGATAACTGCTTAATGAATAATCTCCAAAACAGAGCAAAAGGGAGAAAAAAAGAACTATAGGGGAGAAAACTGCTTTCCTGTTTATTGACCTTAAATTGTATATTTGTTCACAGACTTGCCTGGTCAAATCCATGTCAAAAGCCAGGGAACAAATGCAGTCGTCTCATGGACTCCAGAATACAATCCAAAATGTTTTGTGGTTGACTGGGGCACTGGTAAAGAGGATATGCACATGAAAATAATAACTACAGCTACCGGAAATTTCACGTTAGGTAACAGCAACCACCACATCTTCTATGGAGGCACCCTGTCATTTCTTGGTTATTTTTGGTTGGGCAGAGTAGGATTTTTGTTCTTAAGGGCAAACTGAAGATCCATCCAGATAAGTACAGCTCTTAATATTTGTCCAGTACTGAGTCATCATCTAATGCTTAGCAACACTAAGGCAGATAAAAAGCAGAGTTTTCATTAGGGTTCTTCTGGATACTGTTGGGCAAGAAATGCAGCTAAGCTGCTGGTACAATATCTCTCCTTGCCCACATCCCAGGCAGACCTATACATTATCGGCTTTAAAAAAACCCTCTCATCTTGTACCTAAGTAAGCTTATCTTTCAATACAAACTACTCTGTTTCAGACTCCCTAAGATTAATTTCTATTTTTATAACAATGTCTATACTTGTCAAAGCCTAAGTTCTCAACTTGGGTCTTCTGCTTACCATGCTAGTCATGACGGGCTTCAGTCAGGGATTTCTTTATGGAACAGACATTGAAAATCTTGATTAAAATCATGTCGGTAACTCTTGTGAAAGCCATTCAGCACTGGTTTTTATGTACAAAAGAGAACATTTAGCTTCAGAGTTCTACGAAGTCTTCTAGAGAGTTCACCATTTACCTTGGTCCTTCTGCAACATCTGCAGTGCCACATTACATCTAGGTTTTTTGCTTGGGTTTATATATTCTAGCTGAGTGGGAAATACCTATCCCTGAAATAAGATAACTACAGCCATTTTAGTTCCCGATTTCTCCTTCAGCAGATAAAGCCTCCCATAGGGAGACTATAATCACATCTGTCATCTTTTAGAAGAAAACCCGTCTTATGTCCCATTCTGGTTTTGAAATAGTTTGCATTAAGCATCTAGACACATTGAAGAAGGATGAACGTATTTTGTACTCGATGTAAAGCACTATACACTTACGCTATGCTTTGAGTCTCAGAAAGCAAGAACTATACAGAAAATCTATGAAGCTGTTGTCTTTCCTCTTCTTCCTTATAATTTATAACTTTTCATATTTTTTTAATTTATAACTTTTATAATTTTAATTTATAACTTTTCATAAACCTTTATTTGTTTTCCAGACAATTTTCAGCCATATAAGTTGTACAAAATAATGGTACATGCATCTGATGTCTGTCAGTGTGAAAGTTTCATAAGACATGAAGAGACTTTTGGAGTGACCCACTTTTACTCCGTTGAAGGAGGTATTCCTCCCCTTTATATAACCTCACCGTTTATATTTCTTCTTGTTTCCTATCTGCAGCCATAAAAGGAAGGCTACACAAAATTTCTTTTCCAGGTCACAACAGCATTCTCCTGTTAGCATTGCCTTTATCCTCAGCAGTTATATCCTGGCAGCGAATGACCTGAATGCTGTTCCTTACTGACAAATTCGCAGAAGTATTTTTATTACATGTGACATTACCAAAAATAACAGAAAGAGGGTCTCAGAGCCATGTGGCTCAAATTTAAATTAAATCAGATTTTCCAATCCCAAGTTCATAGTGTCTTATATTGCAAGTGGAAATGAGTATGGCTGTTGCTATTGGAGTAAAATATTCGTAATGAGACAGTCACAATTTCTACCTACTTTAGTATAGTTTAAGGTGAGGAGTTTTTACTCTATGGGATTTCGCCTTTCTCTTTCACCCTTTCCATTGTATTTATGACATCTAGAATCTGACAAGGAACTCTCTTGGAGGCAGCTCAGTCTGTTGCACAGGTATTGGTGCAGAACTGCAGTATCTGTTTTTTTAAGTTCCTAGGACAGGTCCTGCTAATGTGACAATTCTGAACATCACAAAGCATTCTGCACTTGTGAAGTGGACCAGAATAGCTGCAGAAGACTGTTTGGGCTTTCTCCAGGGATACAGGATCAGTTACACAGATTCATCAAGGAAAAAGTCTCCAGGTAAGTCACCATTGCCAGAACAAAGCAGCAGTTCAGAGTCATGAAAGAAAAGCTTCGTTCAGACCATTAAGTCTGCTGAGTTATTCATGATTTCTGTGCAAATTGAGTACTCTGCTCTCAAAGGTCAGCTCCTGGTTAGACTTTTAATGCTCTAGATGCTTCCAGAAACACTTAGAATTTTCCAGATATTACCTCAAATTAAGTACTGCTTTTTCCTTAAAAATTACATCTCTAAGACTACAGCAGAATTCTCTAGAAATGCTTAAAGGAAGACATACGTTTTCGGTATTTCTGAAGTATTAAGATTTCAGTAACAACACTCTTATGTTTCATTGCAACTCATCCAAGCTTGAGTCTGAGCCTTTCTATAGGATGTAAGACACTACATATATCACTTTTCAACTCAATTAGCAGTTTATCTTTCTTACGTGTTTCCAAAGACATCATTATAAATTTAATTTTAGAAACATTCTCTTGAATTGGTAGTTTTTATGTCTAATTTTGGACTTGATGACCTTAAATGTCTTTTCCAACCTTAACAAACTACAAATGATGAAACTTCTTCACATTGGAATAAATCAATAGTGGTAAACTCAAAGCACTTGAGTTTTTAATTTTAAAAAATACCCATAATTCTTTTGATAACCATTTTCTTTCTGGTCTGTAGTAGAAAGTCTCTTTGCCATAAGTAATAATACATTAACTTTGTACATACTGACTTTCAAAGAAAATTGAAGATGTGCTAGGAAAGACAAATAGCACCTAAGACAGGACAAAGGGAGATAGTAAGAGTTCTATAATTCATGTTGACCTACGCCTTTACAGAAAGAATGTCTTCTGGAGATTCTATTCCACTTCAAATATTTGTCTGAAAGCACAAGAGGAAGCAGAATGGGAGCATCCAGGACTGAACCTTATTTCTTTTTTTTTTCCTCTGCCTTCACCCATCAGTACAGCAGTGACATGGCACCCAATTGCCATGTTTTCCAGGCAGGAAGTATAATTTTACTGGAGAATCTGGGGGAAAGAAGTCCATAGGCCACAGCACCACATTCACTTTTGTGAAGATCTTAAATCCACAGTGGCAAACTTGAAAAGTAATTTCTGCTCCATTAAAGGCATCCTTACAACATGGTTGCTTGTACATTATTCTAGCCAAGGGAAAAGCCACTGCACCGTCAGAAAAGAAAGGCTGAGCTGAAAGCCCCACAAAGCAGGTAAAGCAGGATGCACAGCCCCGTTTCTGTACTGAATGATGAGTAATAGTGCTGGCATAAATCAAGCTGAACAACTACTGACAGGTGTAGTGAGGGAAAAGCATGTGGTAAGGGCTAGTCCTAATGTTACTGGTTACAGTCAACATAAAAACAACTGTTCAGCATGTTAGATGTATTTTCTTCTCATGAAGTATACACAGCCTTCTGTATTCATCACCTGTGATGGTTTGACCCTGGCTGGATATCAGAGCCACTGGATGCCAGAGCCACTCTATCCCCCCTGCAAGTGGACAGGGGAGAGAAAATGAAGCAAAACATTCATGGGTTGAGATAAGGAGTAGGAGAGATCACGGATTACCGTATTGGCAAAACAGACTTGACTTCAGGAAATTAATGGAATTTATTGCCAATGAAATTCAGAGTAGGATAATAACAAGTAAAACAAATCTTTAAAACACCTTTCTCCATCACTCCCTCCTTCCTAGGCTCTACCTCTTCCCCACCAGCAGCACAGGGAGACACAGATTGGGGGTTATGGTCAGTTCATCACAGATTGCTTCTGCCACTGCTCTTGGAGAAGAGTCCTTCTGCTCCAGTGTGGGGTGCCTCTCATGGGAGACAGTTCTCCATGAACTTCTCCAGCGTGAGTCCATCCCATGGGCTACAGTTCTTCATTAACTGCTCCAGCATGCACAGTGTTCACTTCCTACAGGATGCAGTCCTTCAGGCACAGCCTGCTCCAGCATGGATCTCTCACAGGGCCACAAGTCCTACCAGGAAACCTGCTCCAGCGTGGGCTCCTCTCTCCAAGGGTCTGCAGGTCCCTGCCAGGACCGTGCTCCAGCACAGGCCTCCCAGAGGTTCACAGCCTCCTCTCAGGCATCCATCTGCTCCAGTGTGGGTCTCCTCCATGGGCTGCAGGTGGATCTCTGCATCTCCAGGGACCTCCACGGGCTCAGGGGCACAGCTGCCTCACCATGATCTGCACCAGGGGCTGCAGGGGAGCCTCTGCTCTGGTGCCTGGAGCACCTCCTGTCCCTCCTTCACCAACCTTGGTGTTTGCAGGGCTGTTCCTCTCACATGTTCTCCCTCGGCTCTTCTCTTGCTGCAATTACATTTGCACAGTAACTTTTTTTCCTTCTTAAATCTGTTATCACAGAGGTATTACCACCATTTCTAATTGGCTCAGCCTTGGCCAGCAGCACATCCATCCTGTGGCCAGTTGGGATTGGATCTGTTGGACATAGGAAACTTCTGGCAGCTTCTCACAGGAGCCACCCTGTAGTCCCCCTGCTTGGCCATGCAAACCCAATACAGCCTTGGTGTGTTGAAAACCCATGCTTTTTACCTCTGGATTTAAAATGTACAAAAATATTTTGGGGAAATCTTGTACCCATCCAAAGAACATGTGCACAGTGTGGTTTCCTCCAGATGCAGAATAGGGCAATGAAATTTTGCCTTTTCCCCAGTCAGCTACACTGATACATGCTCAGCCACGAGAATTCATCTAATCATCTCCTCTCAAAACTCTCTTGCATTTCAGCTGTTACTCTCAACTCTTCTACCACAAGTTACCATCTTACTGGACTGAAGGAAAAGACCACCTATCGTGTGCAGATTTCAGGATTCACTAATGCCGGAGAAGGACCTCTGACTCTTTCACAACCTTTCAGCACTCCAAAATATGGTACTGTGAAACCTCTATGCATCTGCATTACCCAGCATGAATCCTTGCTTTATGCTTTCTCTGTGCTCAGTCACAAGATTTATTATTCAATGCCCAGTTACTGAGAGCAAACACAAAAAATTGTTCCTCTATAAGAGGTAAACTTTGTGTCACAGAACAACTCTGCCTGTATTTCATTACCTAGTATACAGGGAAGACTTAGCTAGGGTTTTTCATGCTTGAAACCTTTTCTGACCTTTTTGTGCTAGCTATGTGTGCATATCTTTATTTATTGACAATTACTGTCATAGATCTCAGCAGTTTACATTTCTGCCTGTGACTAGTAAAGTTCAATCATCTCCTCTTGGCCAAATCCTGAGCAGTCACATAAAATTTGCTTCCTGAGCCATTAACTGTAAAAATACAAAAATTAAGTGCCTTTCAATTCCTCCTAGTGTGGGTGAAAACTGGTCAAAGTATCTTTTGCTTTCTGATAATTTAAGCACATTTTAAGTAACAGGTCCTTCAGCTCACTGGCAAAAGTTTGCTTTTCTCAGAGGTGCCTGGATAGGCTAAGATCAATACAGTTACATTTTAAAAGACTAAAAAACTTAAAATCATGTGGGGTTGGCTGAACTTAGTCTTTCAAACATTTTTAACACTTCATCAGTTAAACTAAAACTAACACTGCAGCAGACTTTTTTTTTTGTTTGACCACAGCTTCCCTTAATGAAGATTTCTTAATACAGAAAGAAAAGAACATGCTAAGATGGTATCAGTAACCTGTGATATTCAGAGAAAGAAGTATGCAAATGGTTTATCCTCACAACAACTTTTTTGTATTAAGTGAAGGAGGTATAAAACCATACAACTGAATAGTGAAAAGTATAAAGCAGAGGGGAAAAAACCTGAAATTTAAAATCTTCCTTGAAATCAACAGGGTTTGCACCCCTCCTCCCCCTGTTGAAAACTTTTTCCTGTCAACACAAAATATTAAAGTCTCTCCCTGGAGCTTTTCTGCAGGACTCTATTCCACTCATCCTACCAAGTATATATTTGGAGAGTATTCAATTGTTCAGTAAAGTAACAAAAGTGCAGAGTGAAATTAATACAACATTTTTAAAATTCAAGTAATTACACTGAATTTAAACATTACATTCACTATTTTTGCTCTCCCCGAACATTTCACAGAATATTTAATCCATTAGAAGAATCTCGGGTTTCTTTGCTATAAAGAACAAATTTCAGCAACAAAGCAATTCGCAGCTTTCCAAATTAGTTTTTAATATTAGGTAGCTGTTTAGTTAAAAAAGGGGAGAAAAAGAACGACCGGAAAAAAAAACCAAAACCAAACAACCCAACATTTTTGTTGGGGGTGGGTAGGCTCTTTTGCATATATGGTTTGTCAGTATCAGTAACACAATCATGAACTGACCACACTTTACTGGCACTATTTTTAAACTTTTGATTTACCCATCTATAAAGAAGACCTCTACACTGACCACAGACTCACTCTTAACATCACAGTCAGTTTTGGTTCCTGTGTTAGCAGCACTATTGTCACCACCTGAACATTTTCTCAACTTTCATTAACCTCTCAGACACTTTCTCCTCTTTAGGCAGGTGGGATATTGATAGAAAGTATCTTGAGCAAGTATTAAGAGGCAATAGGAGACGTAGGTTTGCATCAAGGATTGACAAATGGCCGATTACAGATAAAGTGGTCTTAGTGATCTTAAAAGGTAAAGCATGGACCCCAACTAAATACACAAACTGTATTATTGCTATCAGGACCAGGCATGACGTCCCAAAAAAACCTAAAACAAAATAAAACCCAACCAAATAAAAAAAACCCAAACCAAAAAACTCCCAAACCATACTAGTAAATCCTGAAACAGATTAAAAGCCCCTTTCACTCAAATAGTTTCTTATTAAGTCAGACATTCGTGAGGGTCCTGACCTGTTAAACAAGCTGGACCTCACATAACAGCATGGGGTGAAAAAATACACTTGACATGTTGGAGAGATAGGTGAAGAAGAACTGTCAGAAATTCAGCAAAGGCAAATGCAGGGTCCTGCACGTGGGGAGGAACAACCCCAGGCACCAGCACAGGCTGGGGCTGACCTGCTGGGGAGCAGCTCTGCAGAGAAGGACCTGGGGATCCTGGTGGAAAACAAGCTGTCCCTGAGCCAGCAGAGTGTCCTGGTGGCCAAGAAGGCCAGTGGGATCCCAGGGGACATTAGGAAGAGCACTGCCATCAGGTCATGGAAGGTGATCCCGCCCCTCTACTCAGCCCTGGTGAGGCCTCACCTGGAGTGCTGTGTCCAGTCCTGGGCTCCTCAGGACAAGAGAGACATGGAGCTCCTGGAGCAGATACAGTGGAGGGTTGCAAAGGTGTTTAGGGAACTGGAACACCTTACTGATGAGGAAAGGCTGAGAGAGCTGGGCCTTTTTATTGTGGAGAAGAGGCAGCAGAGAGGAGATCTTATCAATATATACAAATACCCTAAGGACAAGTGTCGGGAAGATGGGACCAGACTCTTTTCTGTGGTGCACAATGGCACAACAAGAGGCAATGAGCATAAACTGAAACACAGGAATTTCCACCCAACATGATGAAGAACTTCTTTACTGTGAGGGTGATAGAGTGCAGGAATAGATTGCCCAGAGAGGCTGGGGAGTGTTCTTCCCTAGAGATACTCAAAACCTGCCTGTGTGCAATCCCGTGTCCCCTGCTCTAGGTGAATCTGCTTTAGCAGGGGATTAGAATAGATGATCTTCAGAGATCCCGTCCAATCCCAACCATTCTGTGACTCTATGATACCTAGATATCTTAAAAATACAAATCTGAAAAGCTCGCATTCCCCTGAGAATACCAGGTTTAGTTTCAACTAGATTTTACTTAAATTCCAGAACATGTGTAAAGTTGGCTTTGACTTCTGTTTGAAATCTTTCTCTCATGAAATTAATAAGGTCTTTGTGTACTTAACACCATAAATCTGATTCAATCTTTCTGTTTCCCATCAGATAAAGGAGAACTTGAAGGTTTTGTGATTGGCCTTTGTTTCAGCATGATACTCGTTCTGGCTTTTGCATCTCTCACTTGTTCTCTGGTGATTAAAAGGTAAGAATAGAATGTTGGCTGGAGATGTTAGCAACACTCTTGTTTTGTTTATCTCTGAGTTTCATAACACTGGGCCTTTTTTGTCATTAAAGGCAACACAACTCAAAAAACACACAACACAAAAGCCACTGCACTAATTTCACAGTGAGAGCAATTACAGGCCACTATAAGCCAATTAAAATAGTAAAACAAGCTTTTAAAAAAATCCATACTCTTTAGCTTTTGATTCCTTTATCTGACTACCTCCTTTCACAAACACGCTTAGAAAGAACCAGGACCATTTCTCACACTGGGAAATGTTATATAGATATATAGATAAAGCATGCATTTTATTACTTTTTTATCTAAGATGTTTCTTGCAAACACATTTGGACATTAAATGTATAAAGTATGCATATAAGGACATCATGAGAAGGAGCAATATATGAATGAGTAGGAACAAGAGAGAATAACAAGTGTGCCTGTAAGCTCTGGAAGTGGTCCTCTTATTTTAGGAGAAATTATTTTCTGCAGTAATAAAGTATTCACCCCCACACAATAATCTGAGGTACAACGTCAGTGACATACATGATGACTAAAAGAAAATGGTTTGCATGGTAATGGGTTCTAGTACTAATTTTCTGACAAACTTAATCGCATACAACCACTCATGTTACTGTTTGGTGTCCTAGAACACTACCCTCCCTTTTTCTCCTCTTCACAAAGCACCAGCATCAGAAGCTGAAAGCACAGCTGCTAAATGACAGATGGCACAACCTGTGGCTTGAAAGCCACACAGTATGACACAGCCTGCTTTAGGTTAAACTTCTGTCCTTGCCACTGGGAAGCAGACTCTGCATGAAGCTTCCTGTGCTCTTACCTTTTCAGACTGTGCTTTAAGTTGCACTGTGTCTGATACAGCAGTTTTGACAAGAACTTCTGAGACCTACATGGAAGTTTTGACCTACAGCAGACTTCATGGTGTTAAACCTAAGACCACACTTCATTATCTGGGCCCAATAGGAAAGAATAGGCAAAAAACCCCAAAACCACAAAGCAACCAGGCAGCACACAGAAGCTCAGTGTAACACTACAAAATAGTGCCTAATTTTGTACGTTTGTAGTAGCATTGAACACTTTGAACTGAGATGAAGGGTCTCAGTGATGGCCTCATCTCAATTGCCTTCTCAGTTTGTAAGAAAGGACTCACCAGCCAGCCAAACACCATCTTCACAGGATCAGCAAGAGATGCAGTAACTTCACAGCCAGTCTTCCCCTCCAACTACAGCCTAAGTAGAGGCAGAGTACCCTAAAGCTAATGAAGTCTAGATTAAATTTCAAAACTGAAAAATACTGAAGTCAACACTAGGGCAGAGTGATGGACTACTTAAACTCTCAGCCTCTCTTACAGCTGTGTTGAGGGTTTTTTTATGGAGGTGAGATACTGTATGTAATATCTCCCAGAAAGAGCCAAACTCAAAACAATCAGGAAGGAACAGGAACTGTTGTCCCCTTAGAGCTTCTTCCAGACCACCAGTGCCATTGCGCATGGGCTGCATGCAACAGTAGCTTGCTCTTTGTTTTCAAGGGAAAGGAAACTCTTAAGTAAAAGCCCAGAAGCAATTACTTACTGAAACAAGCTTCGTCCTACTTGTCCCAAAACCCTCAAGGAAGACGATGGTTTTGTGGAAATGATAACAAATTAGATGTATGGAAATATTAGATGTATGGATTAAATGTATAGAAAGGGACAATATTGCTAGCACTTTCACAGGTCCTTTGTCATTAAACAAAGGTGCTAATCATCATTAACTCAGCATTCCACTGTAGATTTCCAGGTTTGGTCTTCAGCTTTTAATTAGCATTATGCTTAAATGTCTCTGTAGAACACTATTTTCTATGGTTACAAAAATGTTAATATGTTATGTATGAATGGTAATTAATTTAAATGCATAGGAAATGTCAGTCATTTAACCTGATGTTAAATGTAAAATACTTCTTTACAGGCTGAAAATATCATACTGGCCTAGTGTACCAAGCCCAAGGAACAGCAGTGCACTCCAAGATATGGCAAGTACTCTTCTGACAGCACGAAAAAATACACAGGGGATATCTTAGATTAATCTATAACGCTAGTTATCTGTCCTTTCACACTTCACTCTAGAAAATGTCTAATGTCAACAGCTTGGAAGCCAAAGTAATATTAAAAATATAGGATGACGGGTGGTTGTTATTCAGGCATAGGCTGTATACACTTATAAATTTAATAAAGGTCTCAGACTTTTTTGAGTACATTGTATAGCATTTTTAAAGGCATGGTTCTTAAAAGAATAAATCAAAGCTGAATAGGGGTAGATGGAGTCTTAAGAGAGAAATTCAGATTTTATATCCAGTCAGTTTTCACCAACTCAAACTGATTATTAAGTACAAGTTATTCAAAATACAAAGTAGTGAATTGTGGCCTAACTCCAGAGAAGTCTCATGACAGATGCCATGCAACATGGTGTTTTCTGCAGTCTGCTCCTCGCTGCCTCCAAAGCAATCAGGGGCTCTGACTGGCAGTTGGTAGCTGTCTGAGGAGCACCTACCAGTCAACAGGCACCAAGGTTCAGCAGCATGCTCACATTTTGCCCACAGCTTTCCCATATGTTTTGATAAGTATACCTGAATTTCATCACTAAAGAAGCAGGGAAATCAGCTGTTAGGAAAAAATACAGCTATTAGAAGCAGCTGCTGGACACCACATTATCCACTTTTGCCTATTAGTGGACTTATTTGTATCTTCTCCTTCTTGCCTTCCTGCATTTAATAAGATTTTTGCTGCAGTTTTAGTAATATCTGATATTAAAAATCCTCCTTTTAGAACACCTAAGTTTATCTCTTAAATCTCAGACCACATACAATTGTGTTTTTGTAACAGGAATTAGTACTGCTTTCCTTTATAAGTCTCTTTTTCTGGAAGACTTGAACTTAATTTGGCACTTGACAATCTAGTAGTTTCTCTCGTAAGCTTTAACAAGCAGACTCCTATCTCATCAAATTTTGGGCACTGCCTAGTAGGTATCTACAAGCCAGGCACTGTCCAGAACTGGGATACAGAGTGAAGTAATCAGAAACAAAATTTCAGAAGACCCTGATAGTCTGCTGATAATCAAAAGTTTTGCTGAACATCAGCATTGCTTCCTGCGACAGAGCAAGTATGGATTTTCATATTCCAGATCAGGACTTCCTCATTTGCTTTCTTCCTTTCTTCTACCTAAATGTAGATAAAGAAGTGATGAGTTCAGAGCTAGTCATCAGGTAGTCATTCTGCCGTGAAGAATTGCAAGTGAAATACACTGAGACTCCATGCTACAGAAAGGACAAATAGGTTTTATGAATCACAGTGCCATTTTGACATAAAATGTTTAAAAGCAAAATATACTAATTTAAAATGCCTTTAACTTTTCCTGCACAGGCAAAGCAACCAGCAAAGAAAATGAAGTCTGTATTAACCACACCTGGTAGAGAATACTGTAATGCTGATAACATGTCAGACACAGAAATACCAGATACCAGATAATGGTTTTGGAGAAAGCAGAAAAAGCACTATGTCAGGAGACAGTACAACAGACAGGTTACCAGATATATTGTCTAGAAGTAATTTGGTGTTCTGAACAATTAATGAGCTGTGGAGAAAGGTATTCCCCAAATAGGCAGGCGAAACAGAGGCAGGAAGCAGATCTTGTTATATTCTCTACGTTCATTCAATTTGTAATTGTTTCAAGACTGAACCACACCAGTTTAGTTGAGCAACATAGCAACTCTTGACAAAAACACAAAAATAGTCCAGAAAGGCAGCAGCATGACTTGCTCTCCAGACAGAGGATTATTTAACAAAATATAAGTCAATGATACATCCCATGGTACAGAGCAGCAGGAGGAACTGGAGGCACTCTCATAACAGAGACCAGGAAAATGAACTATGGAGAAGTAAAATGTCAGTCAGTCACGAAATCAGTCTCCTGTTCTTCACATATAGGCAAGATCCTTTAAGATGCTTCTTCTTCTTCACCTACTGCCTCTTTCAGACAGAATCATAGCATGGCTATGTTGTTTGGAAAAGACCTCCATGATCATCAAGTCTAACCATTAACCAGCACCACTGTGTTCATCACTAATCCATGTCCCCAGGTGACACACGTAGACTTTTTCAAAACACTTTCAGAGATGGTGACTTCACCACATCCCTGGACAGCCTGACCACCCTTTTAGAGAAGAAATACTTCCTAATATCCAACCTAAACCTTTCTTGGTGCAACTTGAGGCAATTTCCTCTCACCCTGTCACTCCCACCTGGCTACACCCTCCTTTCAGGCCAGTGTAGGGAGTAATAAGGTCCCCCCTGAGCCTCCTTTTCCCCAGGCTGAACACTCCCAGCTCCCTCAGCTACTCCCCATTGGACTTGTGCTCCAGACCCTTTCCCAGCTTCATTGCCCTTCTCTGGACCTGCTCCAGCACCTCAATGTCCTTCCAGAACTGAGAGCCCAAAACTGAACACAGCACTCGAGGTGTGGCCTCAGCAGTGCCCAGTCCAGGGGGACAATCCCTGCCCTGGTCCCGCTGGCCACACTATTGCTGATCCAGGCCAGGATGCCATTGGCCTTCTTGGCCACCTGGGCACACCCTGGCTCATGTTCAGCTGCTGTCACCAGCACCCCCAGGTCCTTTTCCTGTGGGCAGCTTTCCAGCCACTCTGCCCCAGCCTGTGGCACTGCCTGGGGTTGTTGTGACCCAAGGGCAGGACCCGGCTCTGGGCCTTGTTGAACCTCCCACCATCGGCCTCAGCCCATGATCCAGCCTGTCCAGATCCCTCTGCAGAGCCTTTCTGCCCTCCAGCAGATCCACACTGCCACCCAGCTTGGTGTCACCTGCAAACTGCCCGAGGGTGGGATCATCAATGACGATACTAAACAGAATTGGCCTCGGTGCTGAGCTCTGGGTACCACCACCTGTGACCGGCCACCAGCTGGATGTAATTCCGCTCACCACCACTGTCTGGGCCCGGCCATCCAGACAGTTTTTTACCCAGTGAACAGTGCATCTCTCCAAGCCACGAGCAGCATGTTTATCCAGGAGAATTATGTGGGAAATGGTATCACAGGTTTTACTAAAGTCCAGGTAGACATAAAACCTATTTTAGATTTGGTAGCTGTGGAATTTGGGCTGCTCCTAGTAAAAAAACCCATGATAATGAAGGTACATATCATACATATCTTTATTCAAAACAAGGCAGAAGTTAACCATGCAGTGATGTCTAGTTATCCTATTTCAAGAGAAAAATAGAGATATTTTATGTGGTATTGCTGAGATTTCAAAGAACAGCATTCTCATTTCCCAGTCAGATCACATATTGCAAGAAGAAAGAAAATTAAAAAACAATACACACTACATGCTTACTTATTTCTTGCAAAAAACCAGTGTAAACAACTTTAGAGCAAGTGGCAGGGGGGTGGGGAGGAAGAGAGGAAAAAATCTAATAGCTATACCAGCCTGCCCATAATTTAAAAAACATTATGGCAAATGCGGGCAAACACAGAACAATCTAAGTGGAAAATAAGGAAGCTTGATGTTACCAACTGTTCTCCATTTAACCATCTAGAATTTGCAAAAACTTGTTACGCCAGGTATTCTCAGATCACGGTATGGCATGAAGTTTAATAACAAACTGTTTGTAGCAGCGACAGCTTAATCTTGTCTGGCTGCTGTTCAAGTTGCTGCCTTTTTATAGTAACATATTTGCTAAACTTTTTGGAAGCTGTTGTTCTCAGAAAAGCACATCATGAGGCTTACATTTTATCATCACTACTTTTGGTCCCAAGTAAACATAAAAGCAAGAAAAACTTTGCTTAAATGCCATGGGACTGGAGAAAATGGTCCTCTAAATTAGAGAAATAAGAATTTCATTCATATTTCTAAAACTAAAGATGATATAAAATTGATTAATTTGCATTTTTTTTCCTTGCTTTGTCTCACAGACTAATTGGAAACCTGTTTCAAGGTCACTGCTTCAGGCCCTGTCAGACAATGATACCACCAGTGTTTTTATCATAGAGCACGAGTCAAAGGCTCCTCTGACGCTAGACCTCTTCACAGATGGTGGAGAAGACAGCAAGCATGACACTTGCCAGTCAGAAAAACCTAGCAATAACACAGACATGAGCCTGAGGCATGAAGAAATCCCTGCAGAAGCAGTTACAAGTGAAGAAGACATCATTTCCATTCAAGTACCACTGTTGGGTGACTATGCCAGCATGGAGTTTAGTCAGAAAGCCCTGATGACTCTGACAGCGAGCCTGCCTGAAAGACCTGCTCATCCTCGTCTGGAAATGGAACTAAGCAGTAAGCCAGCACAAGCTGTGCATAAGGTTTTGTTTGCTTCCCAGGACTACCTCAAACAAAGCCAGGTATTACTTTTGCCACCTGGATCAAATTCCATGGGACAGGTCAATTAAACCTGAAGGATCTTCATAATTTTCCTTACCATAAAATCAAGTTTCAAATCTTCTTATACTTCAGAGGAGCCACTAGGACCATATGGGACAGTGAGCTTGTGACAATAGTTATCTTGACTACGGTAAGTTTCCTTGGTGAAATAGATTGATTATACCATTAGATTAGCTATTTCACCACAGTCATTCAGTGGAAAGTCCTACCATCTTCACACAGGCAAAACTTTCAGAGACTTACATGAAAAATCTTTCAGTAAAGTATCTCTTGCTTGGTACTTTGTTCCAGGGCATTCAGGAGCCATTCAAGGCTTCCACTCTAAGCACAACATTATTGTAGATATCAGGAAAAATCTCTGCTCACTCCGACCAGCTTAAGATCTGATTTTCAGATCTCATGAGTTCTTCAGCAAAAAAATTTGAGAAGAAGTATCTACCACTCCAAAGAAGCTCTCCAGTTGGTCAAAGCTGGCCAAAAAATTAATGCAAATCTTTCAAATTAGGAATCAAAAACTTTGTTTATTGATCTATGTAAAACACCATTATTGCTTTACAGTCTAGGACTTTACAACCTTAGTCGTTGTAGATAAATAGGGCTGTGTAAGTGAAGATGATAATAAGTTTCCTTAACAGCATTGGAGTTGTTACTTGTATTAAATTAAGGCTATTTCCTCCCACAATTGCCTACACATTCAGAAGAGCCCATATGTAGTCTGTGATGAGGCGTAGCTGCAGATATATTTTCACACCGAATGCAATGGCAATGACTGTTAAACAGACTTCAGGAGCTGAGCAGGTATTTCAGGTAGCCATCCCTCCAAAGACTGCATGGAAGAGGAGCCACTGGAATACAGGAGATAAAAGGGTCTTCCTCAACATGCTTTCTATGTGACTCCATCATGTATCTCTACAATGCAAGGAGTCCGAACCATTTTCTGGCTTACAAGAGTTTCTCAGTCATGAACTCTGCAGGCTTTAATGGTCTGCTCTTATTGTAGAAGACCCAGTTTATTGTTGTTGTCTCAGGTTTAAGGAGCATTTTATTAAAATTGCTTTGTGGAGAAAGAAGTTGATCAACTCTATTGTAAGCACCAGAGAATCCATAGATAGACATTTTTTTTAATTCTCTCATTAAAAGTGAAGGATGACAGACATTCACATAAATATCTCCACTCATACTAGGCAGCATGAATTATAGAATAGCCATGCTTGCAAAAACTCAGAGAAATTCCATATCCCCACTTCACTGATTTAGTGAGAATCCATAAAAAACTCCTGGTTTATTCATTTTCCTTATTTATATTCACTCTCTCTTTAAGTACATCTCTCTATATCTGTTAAGACTGCCAGGAACAGATCTGTATTTCACTGTGTTTTTTTCCTTAGCACTTAAAATTCATTATTCTCCCACAAAGCAATTTGCACTCATGCTTGTTAAAACTCATAATTGAAACAAGGGGTAAGAGGAGTACTCTGTAGAGATCGCACAAGTTTGGACAGTCTTTTAAGTATCTTTCTTCTTTTTTTAAACTTTAATCTGGTAAGTTCACCTGATTTGAATTTAAGAGGATACAAATGACCCTGCTATTAGTGGAGCTATTTTTACTTGTAATATCTAGTAGTGGTGTTGGAATGCTGTTATACATGACAATGAAGTCCTGATATATATTTATTATCAAGTAGTCATAATTTGTTCATTTCCAGAATATAAGAATTATCCATGCTCCTTACTTACAGTATTTCTTTCATTTCTGGTCAAAGAAGCTTATTTTCCTGGTGTGGTTTGTACCTTCAATAGCTTTACTCATCCCTATAAACACTGAATTCTTCTTTTCTTATTCTGTACCTACCAAACCAATATGTATTATTCTGTTATGGATAAAGTATGTATAAAGTAAGTAAGTAGAACCAAACCGAAGGCTTGCAAGCAGTTTCAGTATATGAAACAGCCTTGATACATGAAATTCAATGAACAGCTTGGGGTTTTAAACTGGTGATTATCAACTCCACTGTACTGGCCATTGTCTAACATCTTGTTAAAGAAAATTCATATAGCAGAGCAGGAGAATTGTACTAGAAGCACCCATGGATATTAAATACAAAGGATAGATGTATTCTACTTTCAGTTATAAAGCTCACAATACATGAAATTCTTAATTGATCTCATTAGAGCAACTTTTCTACAATGGCTGTAAACTGTACATTTGGGAGAATAAGAGATACATGAAAAATCCTGGTGTGGAGATTAGATGCAAATTAAGAACTCATCCTGTCATAATGTATCATCTTGGAGAGCAAAAAAAGAACCTTTTACGTGGAGAGAAATAGAAGAGCACACTTGCTAAATAGCTTCATGCAGCCAAAAAGGAGATTTAGTTAGAATAATGTACTTACTCAGGGACACAGGATTAGGAGACATACTGTGCTCAGGTCTTTAGGTTAGGGAAAAATAGATTTCTGTGGTTTGTTTTTTCGGTTGGCTCTTCTGTGGAGATTTTTAGTTCAGTTGAAAGGGTCCTACAACAATCATCTAGTTGTACTCCCTGACCTCTTCAGGCAGTTTAAAAAATGTGTGCATATACGGGTGTACAGTGACTGCAGAAGCCTTCCTCTACAAATAAACATGTAAGATAGTTCATTCCATGTGCTACAGTACTGTTCAAGTGGTTTGTGTAGTGTTCTTAGCTTCAATATTCTTAGATTCAATATATGTTATGTTGAGTGAAATTGCAGATATGAAGGCTCAGGACCACGAAATACAAGGTATTTTATAATTAAATTTTTACGCATTTTTAACAGTCAGCATAGCTCTGGAGGATCACTGTTAGCATTAGTGAGAATTTAGACATGGTAAAAGCTTAGACAACTGTAGGCCTGGAGGCACATCAGAATAGTGATTCATAGCATGGGATATTATATTGCGAGGTACTTTAGCATTCTATATTTACAGAGAAAGGAAAGTAATACTCAGTCTCTAATATAGCACAAAGCTAGGTTAGTACACATGTATTTTTCTGGTATCCAGAATATGTTGCAATGACGGACACGGCCCGGGGAGGAAGGAGAGAATTGAACTCAGGAGTAATTAGATAGAAATGTTTTTATTTATTTATATATAGAATGGTTTTATACTTTAAATTATAGAAAAGTTATTGGATTTTAGTTGTTTACTTATTAGGGCTATTGGCTAGATTTTGAAAACACACATTTCTTAAACAGACTTTCAGTTTTTAATAATAATGTCTAAAAACATCTCACAGGTGCAAGATAGAAGGATTATTTACAAAAGTTCGCTAGCTGTTTTTTAGCTAGCTCCGTGAGAAAGTGAGAATGCTCATGGACACAGGCAGACACTGAAAAATTTCTCTGCCACCAAGCTTTCAGCATCCACATAGAGTAGATGTTTTTTCCTGCATGGACATGAAGATTTTTTTTTTATTATTTTTAAGTTTTAATGATATTTTTTATTTAGTGCTTAAAGTCAGACTACAGTGCAGTAGTTAGCACTGAAAATTAACGTAGTGTGTCAGAGAAAAAACAAACAAGTACTCACCCTGGAATAGGAGATTGCAGCAACCACAATATAGTAGAGGTTTACTCCGTATTAGTTAACAAATGAATAATAATATCTACCAAATATTGACAAATTCCCCCAGAATCTAAGCCCTTGAGGTACTGTGACAACTCTTAAAGCCAATTTTATGGCATAATAGTATGTGCACACAAGCACAGTTGTCTGGAAAGCAGAGAACACAGGGGCATCCTGTCAAGCCAAGTCAACCGCAGTTATTGCTACAAAAATTGTAAACCAATGAAGCACTTCATGAAAGACCCCTAGTTACAGAAGATACTCATCTTGGAGCTCTTGACTCTGTGTCTCAGGCTCTTAGTTTGCCTGTTTCTCTCTCTCAATGGCACTGTATGTCTGCTGCCTGAATGATGTTAAATGTGTTCTGGTACAATGTTGATGGAATCTGTATGAGCCTGGGTAATAAAATTTATGACAGCTTACACCACTCACTTCTGAGCACTGTTTATAGAAGACTGCTAAGACAAATCACTCTGTGCCAGTGGTGTTGGGATGGGAATAATCTTATCCTCATACCTCTTTCAATTCAACAGCAGAAGCATCAGTCTGATAATAAAACTGAAAACAACCTGCTGTGCTGGAAATGGTCATTCCCATTACCCATCCTCAGAGACCCCTCCAGTGCTTCACAGAATCACAGGATCACCGATCTGTGTTTCTGCAACTTTTAATTATCATACTGTGTCAAAGAAACTGTAATTGCCAATGCCCACACAACATACACAGGTTAACTATTTATCTAGGCAAAGACTGTATTGTAGCTTTTCAACACAACGCGGGTCAGAACCTCATCATTTAAAAAGAAAGCATTTAGTCACACTGAAGTTCTAACTAGTTATGCTGGGTCATATGAATGCTCTTCCAATGCTGTAAAGCATTTATGAAAAAGTTAAGAGAAAATTTACATTGAATGCACTGGCTCAATGAAAATTAACATTACTATTAAGGATCCCACTAGGAAAAAGAATACAAATATTTCCACTAATAACGTACAATTTTGTGGATGTTGAGAAAATCCATAGCTTCAAAACCAGTTAAAATAGTCCAGTAGCATGTAATTCTATTCCCTTTGTTTCAATGTTCATTCAACCTTCATCAGAAGACCCTCTTGATTTCACAGAATAAGAAAAGCAAAGGTATGGTAGTACACTTGAATTCACCATATATAGGCTGTATCTCCATTGGAATGCTTGAGAAGTCTGCAGTTCCAAAAAGTGTTGTGTGTGTACTCATAAATCCACTATACAATTGATTTGAAGCCATTTGCTCTAATAATGTTTCTTACTCTGACTTTTTTTAAGCATCAGGGTTTCTCCTCTCTGTTCCCATATTTGTCTATTTGAAACTGCAGGGTTGCAGTGAACTTTTAAGCCCTCAATCCACCAAATATTTTACTGACAAATAGTCAGTCTGTTTTGTTTGTAGTACTGTATGTGATTGATTTTCTGCTCTCCAGACCTGATGAAAAGGTATACTGATCCTAGGACACAGAGAAATAACACTGGAGACCCAGTCACAAGAATAAAAGAATGTATTTTTTCAACTTCTAAGGACAGTTAGGTTTCGGTTTTGTTTGTTGTTGGATTTTGGTTTTTTGGGTGTGTTTTTTCAGTTTTTTGGGGGTTTTTTAATATAATATTGATTGGTTATTTGAAAGCTTCAAAGAGCAAAAAGGATGGCTTGGACGCAGAGAACAAGTGACTAACAGAGCTCTGAGCACCAGGAAGGAAATAAAAGACACACTGGTTATTTATCCTTATACCCCTACACTTGCATTGTCTGTCCTTCCACATCTTGGAAGTGCAACCAGCTGTGCTGCCCAGGTGGCCCAGTTTTGCACACTGGCATCATGGTACTCTGCCTAATGCCATGTTACAGAATCCAACCTTACAGTTCCCGTTCCTTTTCTTCACTGGCAAAACTCTCACTGCAGTCATAAACTGCACTGCAGCAAGGACTACAGAACTCTGATTTACTTAATCTTCTCTTTATTCAGATTAAATAAAAGCACCTTCCTGCTGTCAGGCATTCTAATTTACCTTCCCCCCTCCAAAAGAAACAGTTCAAACAAATCCATTTCATCAATTAATTAAGTGCATGTTTTTAAAGGCAAACCTCCAACATACATCAGCCTTAGTCCCCGAGTGTTGGTTCAAGGCACCAGATAATGAACTGGGCATAACATCAAAGTCAAAACAAACCTATTTCAGATCGACTGAAAAGGCCCTGCCACCTGCACATGGAGCGTCTCCAATTAATGTGTGATTAGGTACATCACATTCGAGTACATTTTGGCAGATTACTACTGCATTACAGTACAAAATTAGAAGTGACAGAGTACTAAAAATAGCGGTGCTTTTGCAGTAGGCTTGTAACAAAGCCTGTAGCACACTCAGTGTCTAAATATGCAGTATTTCTAACACTACCTGAAATCTTATTGTGATAGCTCAGGAGGGGGTGCTCCAGTACTGAGTTTCATACTGCAGTGCAGCATAGCCTAACTTCAAAAAGATGCTCTTTCTATATCAGCTGTCACACTTGTACTGAAATTCCAGGATGGATTCTGGCTTAAATATTTTTCTTTCTCCACTGTAATTCCCTCAACAAGCCTTCAGGGGCTTGAACCTTTCTTGGAGGTTTCTCTCTTGGGTCACACAATTAGCCTACGTCTTCAGCAAGAAGGGTAACACTTTCAAAATAAGGTACTGCTACAGCAAACCCAAGACTGTGATCTGGAAATTCTTGGTAAGTGAAACACAGAACCACATTTTCTGGCTATTGGTTCAAAGTATTGTGCTGGAAAAGGTATCTTTTCAACAGCAGCACAGTGATCCAAAAGCAAGAACGCCATGAGCTTTCTGAAAAGCTTGTGTTAAAGGTTATAAATTCAGAGTAATAAAGCTAAGTTTCTGTATAAACACTAAATCAGCATCTTGCCTAAGCACCCATCTAACAGCAGGGCCTCATTGCAAACTACTTTCCTTCCTCTGTCTAACATTGCAACCACTACAGTCATTACTCCTTCATGATTTACACATCTGGTCTTCCAATCCATCTCTAATGCACTTCAACTCATAGTTCATAGTGCACAAGTGCACACCTTCATAACACAAAAGGGAATGTGGAGAATGAACTATAAACAGCACTTACCCTGTCCCCAAACCCAAAACTCCTTCTCCACCTAAACATTGTCACAGCTCCCAAGTAGCTAAGCACCAAGCAGCAGCAAGTTTACATGGTATAAATAATCATCATATCCAGAGATGTCTGATCACTACTGTTAGGCGTTTTATAGGTCAAAAGTCTGTAAGTCAGAGGATGAATCAAGAGTGGTATCAGCAGGCTTGGATAGTTACTCCTCACCTCTTTATAACAGGAGACAGATCAGGAATGAGGCTTGGCTGCTTTTATGTAGCTCTTGAAAACTGTGACCTGGAAGGCTGACACAGCTTGTAAAATAATTCTTGCCTTTATGGTCTTTACAGATCTCTAGTCATCTCTCTTGACAGAGAGCATAAAGGCAAAACTTGCTAATCTTACTGGCAGAAGATGACAGAAGCCATGAAACATGATCACTTCAAAAGGGATATACTACTCTCTTCATTTGCAGTTATAAGCTGTTGCTGGAATCATAACAGATCTGATAGAAGAAAAGAAAGTTATTTAAAAAAGTAGTAGGATTTATATGTTTTATTATCACCTACTGAATTACTACAGTTCTTACAACTATAAATTTCCCAAGGTAAAAATGATCAAAAGGAATCTGATTTACTAGAATGAATTAACTTATGCAATACTTGGCTACCATCTTTCATCTAGCCATAAAAGCACCGCAAATGCCCATTTCTAATGCATTCAGTGCAATGCAATGACCCAGGTCTAACACTTTTCTTCTATCAAAAGATTCTGAGGTATACCTCCAGTTAATTAATTCAGCATTGACACACTTTGGTTGAACAGAGTAGAGTACTCCAAGTTCTGATATAAAATTAGAAGAGTGGAGAACAGAGTATTACAGTGACTTACTGTGTGTCCCACATTATCTGAGAAATGGCCCTATAAATCGGCCTCCAGCTCCCCCAGGCTCATACCATTACAGCTGTCATCTATCCATTCTCTTCAGAACCACATTTAACAAAACAAACCTATCACAATTCTGAAGATCTGAGTGAATCAAATGATCTCCTTACTGATACAAATGAAATTTGGATAGATCAATTAACACATTTACATTTAAAATTACCATAAGTACCCATCACCATCTTACGTAGAGGCTGGCCCCTCTCTTCTCTAATACACGTTTTTGAACCATTGCAAAGTTATTTCAATGTGTTTCTCAAATGTTTTTCCCTGCTTGCACAAAGAGGAACAGCATGGTGAAATGCACTTTGCCAGACCACAGACATGGTGACTAAATCACCTGTGGTGACTAAATCAGTGGGAGCTAAGCCAGCCACAAGTCTCATTACAGACATGACCGACCTCAAAAATCACAAGATCAGACCACCAGTGAGCAAGTTAGTCTGTTGAGAAGCACATCTTAAACTTTTGCTCCTTAATCATTGTTATTTAGACTCTTAGAAATTGTACAAAGTAATTGAGAAGCTGAGGCATTGAGAAGTAAATTTTAGTATGAAAATATCCATGGCAATAAATTGATAGGTACTGTCAGTGTCAGAAGCTCTGCTTGAACTTCTGATTCCTACTTTGATGTAGTCTTCTGTACAGTCACATTTACTAATTTACTGTTTGAAAGTGAGACACTCCCTCTGGTGAAACTATAAAATGCTCAGATAGGGGATTCAGAAGGCTCTTCTGTAACTAAACAGTGATGATATATTCAATTACTTATCACCTTTCCTGTAACGCTCTTGTCAGTATCAGTACAATGGACTTAGTTCCAAAGCACTTGACTCTGGGGCAGACAGCCTATAAAAGAAAAGAAAATGGAAAAAAAAACAGAGAAGAGAGAGAATTGTACAGTCATTTGTTGTATCCCATCTAAATTTAGTGGAAGTGAGTTTATGACACCATTAGAACTTTGGGACATGATTTATTTATGAAAATAACAACAATGCAATAGCATTTAACATTTCTTTACATGTACCATTTTCATAGTTGCTTCATTAACGCAAAAATATACTCTACCAACATAGCACAAGTTTGGTTACCTGTTAATTAAACTTAGAATACCTACATTATGAACAGAAATATCAAACCTAGAGAAGGAAAATAGTATTTCTGCTGCTTAGGTTCCTCAGGTATACCTGAACTCGGACTGTGATAGGTGTGATTTGTGTGTAACAAATTAGACACAGCTCCCGTATCAGTGGGGAAAATAGCAGAAAGGACCCACTGATAGGCTACATAATCTGTGAATATTAAATTACTCTCTTGATCTTTCTGGGCCAAATCAGTCATTCCGTTGATTGTTATGTAAATGACGGCTTTTCAAAGTAGCAATTTCTCAAGTGGCCCATGATTTACTCATCAGTGCAGCAGCAGTTCAAAATCTTTGCACTAAGGAGAGAATAGAGCAACATCTTCTTCTAAGAAAGCCAGTTAACTGGCAGCCTCATTAAGGATATCAAGAACTGAATGAAAGGGAGATAAAATTATTCTTTTACCATTGCTGGTAAGTCTTACAGGCCAAAAAAGACATATATAAGCCTTTTCAATGGAAAAAGAATAATTTCTTTAACAACTAGTATAGCATACACTTTGTACACCAAAAATTACTGATCTCACATCAAATTTGGCACTAGATGAACATAAAAAATGGAACAAATTAAAAAAAAAAAAAGTGTAAGCTGAAATGTTCCAGAATAGTACAAAGAGCTAAAAACCTAATTTTTGCTGTCCATGTTGTACTGTATTAAGCTCAACAACCTTAAAATTGACTGTTATGACAATAAAAAAAAAAAAATTGCCATCTTCGATAGTAAGAGTTCACATGTCCAGAAAACAAAAAAGCTGAAGTTGGTAGATAGCTTCTCTCTGTAGTATTTACTTAAACAATACAGAATTGAAGTGTTAACAGCTGCATCTCCTCAAACTAGAGGGAAAGTAGCTGCCTCCACATATTGAGAAGTTTATTAAGCTGTATTACATTGAAGAGAATACAAAAGAAACCCTTGTGCTAATGTGCTCACATCCTGCAACAGGACTTACCTACAAATAAGGCAGTCTTGAATTAAAAATAAACACTGCATGTCATGACATTTTTTAGAAGTCTAAAATTAAACAGATGAAAGTGTGGTTCTCTTACATTAAAAAAAAATCCTTTTGTACAGCGCTGTTAGTCTTCCATATAATTTTAATTACGCTTTTCAACATATAAAAATAAAGCTAAAGTACGAGCTGAAAACTTCCGTTTATGTATTAGCAACGTAATTAAATTTCAGATTCTCTTTAGGCACTAACACTTAATGGTATCTACATATACTCAATTCTCCACACTCCAGTCTCTGGTGAGAAAACTACATCTCTCTGAACTAAGTGTCTACTGATTGACATGATTTTAGCCATTTACAGATTTTAGCATTTATGCCACTAAGTCAAATTTTCACTTTCAAAATTATGATAACACCAAAGGCAATATTGGCTTGCTACAAAATGGAAAGTACCAAGTGGCATATGCCCCAGATAATGATTCAGAATTCACATCTTTAAGATTGTTTTACCACTATAATGCTATTATCACACTAACATTTACAAAATTCAAGATTATTTTGTCTGGATTTTTTTTTTCTCTAACAATACATGAGCTCTGATCTTGTTTCGTTACAAAAGTGATGCAGAGATTCTTTAGACCTAAAGACAATAATACACGTACCACTACGGCATTACTGTTCACAAGGGTCATACACATGAATGAAAAATAACTAAATAAGGACTAGGAATACATATACAATAATTTATAACATACAAAGCAGGCTTTACTTATCCTCTCTTTCTTAGACCAGAAGAAAATCACCTACTTCCCTAATCTAGTAACTCTTACAAGATACCAGTACAAGCTAAGGGCAAAAGAGAGAAGCTGCTACTATGTAACAGATCCAAAGAGTTTCAAAGTAATTTCAGGTATTGCCTTAGATGTAACTGGGCCAGAGAACACCAGCAAACAATGCAAAGCATGCTACAGACCACGAATTTAACATCGTTGCAGCAGAGGAAACCGCACAAAAGTGTCCCCAGCTCATTCAGAATCCAAGCCGTGCACAGGTTGCTGTCAGCCAGCTAATATAAGGCTAGTTCAGACATATCTACCTGAAACTGCCATCCATCAAAATAATTAGCAGGTGATTACTGAATAGGCAAACCTCATATCTCACTGATTTCCCAAGCATTCTTCAGATATTTCCAGTTTCTAACCAAGTGCTTTTATAATCCCCAATTCCAATTCTGACATATGAAAACTAAGAATTCTTAACATACCATACTACTACTATTGGTGTTTGCAAACAAAATTCTATGCCTCACACCTGTGTAAATCGATTGACTTTGATGAAGTCATCTAAGCCACAGCCACCTCTATTTTGAGCTTGACATTCTGTTTCATCCACCAAGCAGTTCTCTTCTGCTACCTTCTTCTTTCAGAATGCAAAGAAAAATCCTGTCTGCTATCCAGAACCCTCTTGGGAAGCAGCTATTGGCACTAGCGGAAGCTTATGTTTACGTGCTTTATGTGATCTTATCAAAATGGCAACGCACCATCACTCTTCTGAGCAATTACATTTTCAAAAAAGGGCTGACTCAGATGAAACTAGATGCGAAACAACACAGCTATCATGAACCACACTGTTCCCAAAACCCCTGCCCAAGTTAATCCCATTTATAAAGTGCAAAACCAAGTGATCTGACACAGCCGCTCAGCACACAAGCTTGTTAATGATGAAGGCAATGGACTTCCCACGGAAGATGGACGCATTCAGCGGATGATGCACTCAATCCTGCGGGCGCAGGCTGGAACTTCATTTCTGTGCTATGCTACCAGTTTATAAGTGAGCTACCCTCTGCAGAGATAAGCATCTTATAGAGCAATAGTTTCTCCAGGAGTGGCTTTTTTGGAATACCTGATTAGAAGGGACAGATCTTAACTACCTCACAGATCTGCACAGTATTTACAAAGCAAAACCAGAAAATGCAGTGTTTGCAAGAAAATATGATTTGAGACGGGGAGCAAATGTGTGTGTTTGGTGGCTGGTTGTTTTGGTAGGTTTTTTTTCTTAACAAAAAACCAACAAACAAAACGAAATAAATGAAAACCCTAAAATCCCCAAGACACTTTTTGTAAGGGAACTGCAATTAACATACAATATGTGCTGCATATACCCTCACACATGATAAGCTAGCTAGTAAGTTAAGGCTGCCATCCGTAACTATTAACTTCCAAAGGCATGTTTCTCAGCTAAGTGTACACAATCCTTTACATATTTTATAACTGATACATCATAGAGCTATGCTATTTCAGGATAACAAAACTCAAGAAATCAAACTAATACCAGCTAAAACATAATACACTGAAAGAATTCTAGTTCTTCCCAAAGGAGAAATTCAGCTTTTCAAAGACACCATAAATAATACATGTGTATTTTCACCAGTATCCACATTACAAAGGAAAGAAGCTATATGAATAAGACCAGATGGTCCAAAAATATTCCTTTAATAAGTATGTACCAGCAGAAACTTCCCTCTAAAATACTTATTTTATTAGTGAAATGGTACCAAAGATAACAAGTATACAAACAATCTCTTTGCTCTATGCTACTTACACATCATAAATAAGACAGCTGTTGTTGCAAGACACAATCTTTCACAGTCTTCCAGAAAGCATACAGATTTTTTATTATTTTATCAGAATTAGCTGTTTACCAGCCAACAGCATGTGGCTTAAACATCACAAAAATGGCTGTTCTATACTTTACATGGTAAAGCATTTTCTGTTGTCTTAAATGTACACAGTGGCAGGAACACTAAATCTTACCGAAAAAGAGGAGTGATTAAGCAGCTTCACAATCAAATTGGATTTCATTACCTTAGGAGCTGGGCAAAGTTTTCATTCCCTGTAATATGCTTCCCTTCCACTGAAAAAAATAACTGTGCAGAGGAAAAGTAAAACAAGTAGAAAGCAAATAGCCAATACACTTAGTTTTTTATTTGAACTGAAAGAAATAACACTTCCCATGAGGTAAGGCAATTAAGTAATCTGATTGCATTAAGTTGTACTAAAAATAATCTACGCGATTTTAGGTATGTCTTAAAAGTAAAACTTAACAGAAATCTCATGTAACCAATTATATTACTTCAGAGAACAAAAGCCATGTTTTGCCTTGACAAAAATATTTGTTTTGTCATTCTCTTCTTGCATGCTTTCTCCACAAAAAAATTAAAAAAGAATCTCTATTGTGTAAGCCCTGTGTAAATTAGAACCTTCTTTCTCAAATTATTTATCCCCCATTTCTTTGCATGCCATTCCTTTTACATCGCCCAACAGGTATCAGAGAAAGTAACAGAGAGGTAACAATTAAGGCCATCCAAATGTATTTTAAATGTTTTAAGGGCTTTCTTTGATGCAGGTGATCAGAGCACACTTTGTATTCAGCTACTACTTTTGTACAGTGGTGGTCCCCAAATTAAATCTTTTCTCTTATTTATAAATCTCTTCTAAGAATAAAAAATAAAAGTATAATGGAGCTTCACTCTTTTAACAAATAAATCAAACAACCATTCTGGCAAGTCACTTGCATTCTTGTCTACAGTATGGTGGTGGCAAAGTAGCAAGAGAGATCATATAAGATTTAGCTGAAAATGTGTAACAGCACATATACATTTCTAGAAAATACCACATTTTAAGAAGGCACTAAAGCTTCTGCTTGTGCTCCCATATTTTTTTAACAAAAAAGAAAAATTTATTTTCTTAATGGCACCTGTACTATTTTCAGCTGAACAGACACACTGCAGTACATTGCAAAACAAAGCTGTAAGTTCTGGTATCATCATACAGATGTGCTCACTTCTCTAAGGACAAAGAAAACAACAAAACAAAACAATTCCAAAATAACCCTGTAAGCTAACCTAATATCTATAACATGGCAATGCTCCTTTTAGGAACAGAAAAAGCGCATGCATTGTTCAAATACTTCAAAAGAAATATTAATTCCAGGGATATTAGTAACAAATTATTTTAAATAATAAACCCTAAGAATCTCAAGCAGTGAGCAAATGAAAAACATACTAGTCTGTATTTAACATAAGAACAGTAAAACAGTGTTTATGCTTAAATCCCCTTTCCCTACAGTTGTCATTTACAAGGAAAGAAAGTGTGTATATTTATGCACCATTTTCAAGCACATCAAACAGCACACATTGAAGTTTTTGTGGATTTTTTAACCTACAGGGCAAAACAATACAAAAGTCATTAACAAGCAGTATTTTAAACAACCTTCAATGCATATCTTCAGCTTTTTTGGGGAAGTACAGGTTTACATCTTTCAGTTTCTAGTTATTTGTAACAGCTTATAGCAAAACTTAACATAAATCATTTTACAAGTACAGCCATCATGGAAATGCATGGATTTTCAGAGATGAACAGTTCTGATGGCATCTGCCTTTTCATGGTATTAACTACTGGTCCGTGCTCTCTTGCTTTATAGCAAGAAGACAACAAAGCTATCACAAGAATTGGAGGAGCTACTAGTACTATCAACACATTCAGGTTGATTGCTTTGACATTTTCTTCCTCATTCTGGGAAATAAAATGCTTTGGATTTCATTCCTTAGTTGAATTAGAAGTCCATTCTTAGCTTTAAACCTCTTCCATTTTAATTGAGAGGTTTTCTTCATTTGGTTGACAGTTCCCATTCTGTTGTAGCTTGACTTCATCTGTCCTTTGTGTATCTCTATTGTCTACTTCCTTGACAGTTTCTGAATTCTGATCTTCTTTATTGTTATCTTTGTCCTACCAAAGATAAAATTATTTGACAACAAAATAATATTCTTAGCATTATAGGCTATGACTTCCAACAAACTCTCAGTAATTTTACTGTTTCAGTTTTTACATGTCTATCTTGTCTCTGCAAATTTTAGCACAGACGCGTGAGATTCTTTGCTCCCTGCCTTTTCTTAAAATAAGCTTTCTTTTCAGTTGGCTGAAGTTAGGGACTTGTAACAACCCATCACCCAAGAAATTATGCCATAAAGTGATCTGTCTTTATTAACTACAATAAAGTTATATATAAAGTTATAGAACAAGCAGCACCATGGAACGTATGAGAAACAGCTCCAGAAATTAAGATTTCAACAATATTTTTTAAATAGAACAGGACTAAACTTTTTCTTTCTTATTTTTTGTCAGGTATCTGATGCATTTTAAGAGAGTTCTTGGGCAAGATACTTAAGCATTTGAATGGTCACCTAAACCAGTTATTTTGTAACAGCTGAATAATTCTGAGCACAACAAACTACAATTTAAAGGTGTGCTGCTATTCAAATTCTAAGATTAAACAATTTGAAGATGTTTCTTTTCTTAATTGCAGTACCTCCTATTTTGCAGGGGGAAATCCTATACCACTCTTTCACAACTCTTCAACTTTACTCCTATAGAATCCAATATACAGACCAGGACCAAATCAATGAGGGAGAGTTTGAAGTGCACTGTGAGAGTTTATTTTAAAAGTAATCTTTTCAGTTTGACAGTAAAGCCACCCCTGAACACTGCTTGTTAGTCAAAGGTTTGCCTGCACCTAAAAGAAAGGAGCCAGTCAAGTCCTAACATAGGGCACACAACAGCAAACAGAAACAAGGTGTTTCTGCAGCCTAAGCACACGAACTCCTACAAGTCAACTGAAGTTCAAATACGTAGATTTAAACTGGCCTGCTAACCCCAACTAGCAAATACTAAACCCAAATGGCACTAATTAGGTAAGGAACAGGAGAAAAAGAACGGAGGAGTAAAAGACCAAAAAAGTAAAGAGAGAATTTCAGTAATGGCTTCACTACCTCTTCACTCTGCTGATCATTTGGTCACACAAACTTACCTTCAAAGTAGTGGTGCTTTTGTCAGACTTCTCCTTTCCCTCTTTTTCTTTACTACTTTTTTTCTTAGAAGTGGAGCGTTCTCTTTCTCTTCTTTCATTATTTGTATCTCTTTCTCTTTTTTTTTCTTTCTTGTTTCTGTTTTAGAAATTTTTTATTCAAATTAGGATTTGATCCAACTACAACAAACTTCAAACCATTTGACTGCAAACTAAACCCCCAGCATGGACTTCCAAAAAAACATCCCAAAATTTCACAAAAACACCCTTCACAAAGACAACGGGATTTTTTTGGCTGAAGTGAGCTAAACAGTGCATGTGACCAGTACACACTGCATTTGCAAAGAAAAAAGCAAATTAATCTGTATCAGATGAAGGGATTTTACTGATTTGAAGAAATTTGCAATGCTCATTGATTTGAAACTATGCTACTGAAAGAATACCAGAGCTCAAATTGGTTTAAGTTTTGAGTCAGTTTTAAATTAAAACTGAATCATATTGACCAACCGAAATCATCTGAAATCATCAACACAAAGGCAGTAAAACAGTGAAATTGCTATAACTTCTTCCTTCTTTACTGATCATTAACTTCTGTGTTTACATCAAACTGACCTTCTTGGAGAAGGAGTTCGTGAAGACTTTCTTTTTGCTGTTTTTGATGTTTTAGGTGACTTGGAGGGACTTCTACTCTTCCTTTTACGCCTTTCTCTACAGGACCAAGATATTCAAAATCATCAAAACCCAAAAATAATAAACTCAAAGGAGATAAAAAGAGAAAGCTCTTACAATGATCTAACACATCCACTGAATGTGACAGCCTATATTACCAACAAATGAACAGTATGAACAGTACAAATTTTTAAAAAATGTTGTATGCTTCAGTTTTGTGGGAAAGGCAAGGCTGGAAGTAGGAAAAAAAGTTGTGCCCTTTCAAAAAAAATTTTTTTAATGCTTGATATGCTTATATGCTTGATAACAATGGAAACACACTGAATTTGGTAATCCTGTAGCAGTTAAGAGTTTATTCAGTCACAAAAATAATTCAATTGAATGATTTAAGACAAAAGGTATAACTTGACCAATATGAATTTCAAAACATAACATTACAACCTGAAGATCACTGCACCTTCAGTTTAACCTGACTGAAATTTAATTCCTAAATACATGAGAATTAGTTGGTTTAGAAGAAAACAGTGCAAAATTAAGCCCAAGCTGTTGTCATAGTCAGAATAAATAAGATTTATTGTTTTTCTAGTGGTCCTTGCTTAGCAACAAAATGCCATCATTCAGTAACAGAATGGAAGAGCTTGAAGTGTTTTACAAAGCAGCTGTTTTACACAGCTATATGGAGTTTCCTGAAGTTGCCATTATGGGGTCTGATCTTGAACAGAACAAAACACTAAATAACTGGTCATTTATATTGAGGCACATGTTAAATAAAAGCAAAAATTGAGCCAGTACAACTTCATTCAACATAAATGCAGAACCCATCCATCAAAATAAGATTATTTTTTTCCTACTGACTTTTTGTAATGCAGGAAAAGCAGATTGGAAGAACAATTCAAGAAAAAGAGGGAAGTTTAGAACTTACTTCTAGATACAGCACAAAAGCTACATTTATGGATAACAAGCTTTTGCAATCTGTGAATATTTAAATCATCAATATTTAGAAAAGCCAAGAAATCAACACTTACTAGATAAATAACAAAAGGACATGTTAAATTATAGCCAGTATCACTACATGGATTGATGCTCTGGCAATATCTACTGTGACTGTCCGGGTTTTAGCCAGGATAATTTTCTTTCTAGTAACTGGTACAGTGCTGTGTTTTGGATTCAGTATGAGAATGATGCCGATAATACACTGATGTTTTAGTTATTACTTACCCTAAATCAAGGACTTTTGTTTCCCATGCTCTGCCAGCAAGCAGGTGCGCAAGACACTGGGAGGGAGCACGGCCAGGTGAGCTGACCCAACTGGCCAAAAGGATATTCCACACCATAGGCAGGGAGTTGGCTGGGAGCTGCAGATTGCCCTGGAAGATGGGCTGGGCATTGGTCAGTGTAGGGTCAGTGATTGTGTACTGCATCACTTGATTCTCCTGGGCTTTATTCCTCTCTGTCCTTTCCATTACAATTATTACTGTTACTATAATTATTTTATTTTGTTGCAATTACTAATGTGTTCTTTCCTTGACTCTCAAAACACAGAG
The DNA here is from genome assembly GCA_013397845.1 of Melanocharis versteri. NCBI lineage: Eukaryota > Metazoa > Chordata > Aves > Passeriformes > Melanocharitidae > Melanocharis > Melanocharis versteri. Next base: position 526,479 of record VZTG01008333.1, read on the forward strand.
CCTACTAGAACATGATGAGGTTGAACAAGGAAAGGATTGGTGATGAAACAAAAGAAGGCAAAAAAGAACTGTCATGGTTTAATCCCAGATGACAACTAAATCCTGAGCAGCATTTGCTCATTCCCTACCTTCTTCTGCCCCTCAACCTCCATACCCCTACCCTACTGGGGGAGGAGAATAATTAGGAAAAAAAGGAAAACCCCAGCACTGTACCAGCTGCTAGTAAGAAATTTAACTCTCTTTCAGTCAAAACCAAGACAGTGACCTCCTGAAGCTGCACAGGACAAGATTTCTTAAAAATTTAATTCAGCAAGCTTTTGATTTATCTTTGATAAACAAAAATATAACATGGCCTCAAAATCGTGGAGTAAATAAACACAGTCACTAATCAGCTGTCCACTAGTTAACACGTATTTTATTTTAAACATCTCCACATTTATCATCACCTTTATTTAAATGAACATACTGGAAATAGATTACTCTCTCTCAGTGCTGTCACTTCGGCTACACTGAGTACATTCCCACTTAATTTTGCTTTCCAGCATACATACCTGCAAACCAAGTGCTTCAGCAATTGTGTTCAAACTAGAAACTGCTTATTCATGAAATCTCATTTTCAGTTTCTGCTTTTCTTATTTCAAGTTGAAGAATTATAACTGTGTCTCACTGCATTTGTTCCTATCTCTATTACATTTTTACATACAAAGATTTTTGTGCACCTGTTTTGTTAAATCTCTTACACAATGCTAACACAGCAAAAATTAAGAAAAACAAGTTCTGAATACTTTGATAGTGATCCTGTATCTCCTAATTATACACGGAAATAACATTCTGCATCTCATCTGGTGCTACTGGCTCCACTAGCCTGTAAGATAGCTCCTTTTCCAACTGGTTTCTCTTCCCCTGGTCTGTCTCTTCTTTCAGCTAGGAATCACAAATAACCATCTTATTTCCAGTACCTGCATGCAGTCTGTCAGCAAAGCAAGGTCAGTTGCCATCTAGTTCTTAGAAAGTCCTGTATGTCCTAATCCACCTTCACGTCTTTTCCAAAAAGATCACTATTTGCCCAGTGTTTTACATTTATCAGGCAAATGATCAGCAGTCAGCTGCTGCACTGTAATTTCAGGCAACTGAAATGCCTACCTGTTGCAAAATCTTCAACAGAAAGGTCTGCAACCATTTCAACTATGCAATGCCAACCGCCAAAGAAAGACACCTAATGTAACCCAACCTATACCGAACTACTTTTCAGAGAACAATGACATTACAGAGGTTGGAAGAACTCTCTGAAGATCACTTAGTCCAATGTATCCCTTTGCCACCTTACAAGAGGGTCAATCAGAGTAGGTTATTCAGGGCCATATCCAGTCAGATTTTTATTTATCTCCATGGATGGAGGAGACAATCCCTTGATGTAACTGGTTCCAGCCTGCCTAGCAAAACCACAGTTTCAACATTAGAAAAAAAACCCCTTTATTTCCCATATGTCAGTATGTGCCTGTCACCTCTTAATTGCCATAGGCCTCCACTGGCTCTGTCTTCTACGTGCTCTTATCAGATATTCATACATATTGTTAAGATGCTCCTCAGCCTCCTTTATTCCAGGCTAAACAATCCCTGATTCCTCAGTATTCCCTTGTATGAAGGAAGCTCCAAGCCCTTTACCAGCTTCATGGCCCTTTCACTGGACTCACTCCAGTACATCTGCATGTCCCTTGTAATGGGAAGCCTAGAACAGTATTCTAAATGTGTTCCCACCAGAAGAGGGAAAGAATGACCTTTCTTGGCCTATTCACAACATTCCTGGCCTTCTTGGCTGCAAGGACCTGCCAGCCATCCTTCCAGCCAGTCAGTCCCCATGCTATACTGGTGCAACGGCATTATTCCTGCCCGGGTGTATGACTTGTCCTTTCTCTTTGTTCAAGTCCATGAGACGACTATCAGTCAATTTCTTCCACCTGCTGAGGTTTCTCTAAATGGCAGACCAGCCTCTCCCCATAGCTGGTTCTCTGCTGTTTGCAAAGCTGCAGAGGATGCACTCTGTCCCACTGTCTAATAACAGTGATAATGACATTCACCAGTACTGGCCTCTGCACGGACGCTCTAAGGATAATGTTATATCTGAAAAAAAAATTGTAAATCCATAATAAAAAGTGTATTTTCTCATCTTCCAGCTTCAAAAGAACACTGCCCTTTTTTAACAATATCTCTATCATATCAAAGTACAATTTGGTACTTTGACTACACTAGAAGAAATGCACTAATTTTCACAAGAATTCTTTGCTCAAGCACATGACATTGGAGCCTTCCCATAGCACTTCCTTAATTAGAAAGATTCCTAAGGGGGAGCAAAATTGTTGCAGATATGAGTATGAGATTTTGGTAACATCCAACTAACTACACTTACTATTTGGCACTAGCAACCCGGTTTTCCATCAAGGTTCCTATATAAGCTACATATTGTGAAACTCTTACGTATTTTTCTGCACTTACCCAATTCAACCGCCTGAGGCCTACAGACTGAAAAAAATGGTTTGAAAGCTGATAGCAATGCCTTGGATTTTAGCTTTTTTATTTTCCATGAACCCTGAAATGATGAGTTTTGAGGACTAGAGGAATTCTGCTTCTGTCTAGTGAAATTATTACAGTAGGTAATATTTACAATTATTGTCCAATTCATTCAGCATTTCATTATCTCAAGGTTACAGATATAATTTGGTATTTAAATCTGATACAATATTACTGAACTCCCTAATTCCTGATGTAACACAAAGGACTTTATCCACCATTTCTGAACATAAATGCAATGCTCTTAGAATATTGCCTGAGTTTGCTTACAGAGATTGATTATAATCTCACAGCCTCTTTCTGCTGTAATGAATTTATCCAGACTTTCTGCCAGTTAAGCTCTCCTCAGAGCCAAAACCAACAGCTACATTAACTCATTGTTTTCCTGCTTACTGTCAGCAGCGTTATGGAATGTTACTTTTGACTTAAAACTGGCCACCTAGTCAGATAAACAACGTATCCATCTCTCCCAACTGAGATACATTCACCTTGTGAAAAGCTAGCCAGCCAAGCAACATGCTTGCTTCGGGCAGTTCAGCCATCCAACCAGAGTAGCAAGCATTATCACACAACTGTTGGCAAGATCTACAGACCAGAATGCTGCAGTAGGTAAGCAACGAAAGAACTGTGTAACAGTGACTCAAACTTCCATCAGGGCAAAGATGATGCGTGTGATGTTGGTCAGAACTTTTGGCTGTCTGTAACACACAGGAATGGCACAAGAATCGTCTGATTACTGTCCTCAAGGTTTATATCATATGAAAGTCAAGCACTAGCAGCCCAACAAGAAACTCTGTTCTATCAGGCATCATATAGAGCTTTTTATAACAGATGTTACTCTAAAGGAAAATCTACAAAACAGAAGTATCACAAATTTATTTAGTAAGAGACATGGTGATATCAATACATAAAAATTAGGATGGTATCTCACTGATCTGAGAAGTCAAAAAAAAGCATGAAAAATTCTAAACAAACCTGCTGGAGCTACGAGATCTTCTTGAAGAGCTATAGCTTCTTGGGGGTGTTCTGGATCTCTTATCTTTCTTCTTTTTATCATCTCTCTCTTTTTCTCGCTCCTTTTCCTTATCCCCATCTTTTTCCTTTTCTTTGTCTCTGTCCTTTTCTTTGTCCTTATCTCCCTCCTTGTCCTTAATCTTCTCTTTGTCCTTCTCTCCTTCTTTCTCAGTATCTTCTTTTTCTTTGTTCTGATCTACCTCTTCCTTTTCTTTTTCCTTATCTTTATCTTTTTCCTTGTCCTTTTCCCTGTCCCTGTCTTTATCCTTGTCCCTGTCCCTGTCTCTGTCTCGGGCTCTCTCTCTATCTTTGCTTCGCTCTTTATCTCTCTCCTTGTCCTTCTCCCTATTTCTCTCTTTATCTCGCTCTCTTTCCCTGTCTTTGTCTCGGTCCCTATCCTTCTCCTTGTCTCGGTCTCTGTCTTTCTCTTTTTCTTTGGCCTTTTCTTTTTCCTTGATCTTTTCTTTGTCTCTTTTCTTGTCCCTGTGAAAAGCCAAACACAAACCCATTAATTCATCTTTGAACTTTCCAATTAAAATTACAACTAACTTTTTAGTATACATCAAGATAAAGTGTGCATCTCTGCTGAATAACAGTAATTCTTCAATATTTTAATTTTTCACCCCTGTTCACAATGAGGGATAGCTATATATAGCTAGGAAATATACAGCTGTATACAGCTAGGAAAAATCTGGAAACCAAACTGGAGAAGGGGAGGCCAAAACCAAATCAAACCACTATCTTCCAAGTGATGCTACTACGTTTGGAGAGAATGTGTCTCTTCATCTCACAGTTACATAGGTATACATACATAAATTTTCTATATTTTGTCAGGAGTGAGACAAATGCTACAACCTGTAAATCCACTCTTCACTAAAAATGTATCCACATAAAATGGCCTTCAGATTAATCACTGCCAAATGAATAATGACAGCTGACTGACAGAAGCCTTTATACTCTACAGTTTTCTCTCACACAGATATCCTTGAACTGCTTGGAAGTCCAACAACACTTAATACATAGAAATAAAAAGAAAACACGGACAAAATGTAACCAGATTCCCTTAAAAGGCAAATCTAAGATCAAAACTCAATCAAGACAATTCAACCATCTGCTACATCATTAGGAATTTGAAAATTATTGAAAAATGCTAATAACAGTAAAAACAGAAGAAAGGAAAACAGCTTCTTTGGGACAGGAAGTATGATACATGTTCATAAAAAGAACAGTGAGGAAAATTCCATCTGATGTTCAAGTCATCAAGTCAAACAAAAACTAATTAGCTCACAACTTTGGCTGGAAGATTACATTTTAGTACAGAACTATTGGAAAATGCAAGACTCCATCTTTCCTCTCTAGTACAGAGACACATGACGAAAGAACAATTGTCCAGAGAGAGAAACAGGAGAAAGCACTAGAGGAGAAACTGATTAGCAGGCCTTATTGTGTCAAGGAGAACCAGACTAACACAAGTTACCTGGTATTGGTATCTATTCTAGATTTTTACAGATTCTAAAAGAGACTCCTTCACACATGGAAGGTCCTAAGCACTCAAACTGTCCTCAAATTGAAGAAGCGTTTGGCTCTATCTCCTTCTCAACTGCAAATAAACAGCAGACTGTTGTATGCTCTGTGACTTGACAACTTTGATTCCCACCAGGTTCCGTCAAATACTTCGTTAGGAGTCTCAGAGAAGGAAAGTAACATCATAAAGATGAAACAGCGCACAGTCCCCACAATACCAGCCTTATGGCTTCCCAAGAAATGTCTTCTAGTTAATCCATCACAGAGATTTCACTGCACTTGCCCCTTCCAGTGAGCAGATGTCCCAAGAAGCTCCAGACAACAGAAACATAGAATCAAAAGGATCCACCAATAAAACCCAGCTGGCTATGCAGCCTAGTTTCATTTCCACATAGGTCCACAGATCTGCAGCTCTCTTTCCCACAAAACTTATCTCAAAGAACAAGAGGCAGCTGCACAACCTAAGTACAAATCTCCGTTTAAATGAATCAGGGGAATTACAGAAGTGAAACTAAGAACATATCAAGACCTCTATTCATTAAGCTATTTTCACAGGCACTTCTGGTTTGAGCTTATTCACTACTTCATCCCTCAAAAAATTATGCTATGATCTTGTTAAAATTTCACAGTTTAATGACTAGATGATCAGACATAAAAACTAATAAACTAGATAAAATACACACGTATTACATCCTGAAATACAAATACGCCATACAAAGGACACATGCATTTGTTCCTGCTGTTTGACATAGGAGAAGGGCAAAGGTGAAAATAAAAGCTCATGCACAAGAAACGTTAAACATGTTCTCACAATATAGGATCAAGGTCAGTCTGAATTCAACCTTCCCTAAAGATACACATCAAACAAGCATCATCCATTTTTTTGTGGGTTCACAAGGTACACAGGATATTCCTTAACTATTGGTTGTAGTCTGACAAAATTACTCTTTTCAGTCAGCTTGGATGTTAGTACAAACGTAAACGAGACTATCAAAGTTCAGGTGCCTCAGTGTGATCATTTAACCTCTGGAGGCACCTTACAGGCTACAAAAAAGATAATTAACTCTATCCTAGCCAAGACCACTATACCCAGTATTAAAATTTATTTTCTGTCCTTCTGTCCCACAGATGAGACGCCACCCTTTATGGTCACCCTAAAAGGCCTGATAATCCTTTTTTCAAAGACTGTGTATTGTCAGTTAACAATATCATTTTGAGGAACAGAACTTACCGAGAACGAGAGCGACTTCTTGATTTCCGTCTTTCCGTAGACCTAGACCGTTTTTTCAGGGGACTTCTGGATCTGCGTCTGTCCTTGTGTCTTGAGAGAGATCTGTTACCAGATCTACTTCTAAATGAAGAATGCCAGAAGAAAAATATTCTAATATTGAAACTCCATACAAATAAAATCAACCAACAAAACGACAGTATACATGTGTTGTGCCACCACATAGTATTATATAACGAATGACACCTTAATAACATACTGCCTACGAACCTTTTTGCAAATATGGATACTTTATGCTCCACCAGGTGTACATGCTCTACTTTGAAACAATGAACGATTTAAGTTATACCAATGTTTCATAATAATCTCCATGAATTTGGAAAATATAAGTTAATATAATTTACAACAGTTGTCCTTATGAAATGACACTGCATAAATATCTCTGATTGACAATTTCTAGCAGATTGTAAAAGTAATTAGTCACATTTTATTTCCTTTCCAGACCCAGTCACTTAGTGAAGTCTAAGTCATTAAAGAAAGATGACTTTGGCTGCAACGATCTCTTCTTGCTTTATTCTCCGTCCCTATAATTTAAGTCAGTAAAAAACCCTGACGATCTGTGGTACAGCTTTTAGTCAAGTTACCTTTTCAGACAAAAGGATCTGTTAGTATGAATTTCAGTCGCAAATAAAGCGCAAATACTCTGATTAAAAAAACGAAGTCCTACACAGATTTAATGAAGAAAACAACACTTTAAATTTTTTTTTCCAAGATACTCCCTATTTTAGGAAGACCCTTTTCCCCAGGGAAGTAAAAATAAAAAGCTGAATTTGCACATTAATTTTCAAAAAATCACATCACTGGGTACTTTGCTTCACGAGACACCACGAAGTTTAACTTACCAAAGACAGAAAGATCATGTATATTACTCAATAAAACCTGAAAAACTGTGAGGTATAAAAAGTAACAGCTGCACCTACCTTCCACAGCTTAAGATACACAGTGTAATATATACCAAGTAGAGAGGAAGCCATTTTTTACCTACAGCTTTGTTCTCCTTATCAGCAGAGAAATACAAATTGACTGCAAGACCAATTAATTACAACTGAATCAAAGCACAACCTTCAATAAATTTTATGTCACAGAGATGAAAATGATGCTATATAAAACAGTAAAACAGGGAAGCAGTAAAGATAGATTATTTTTATGGATGAAGCTGCCTCAACACGTCAGACTGGCTTTTTTTCAGCATGTTCTCAAAACTGACAGTAGCTATATTAAACAATTTAACAAAATGTATCAAAATATAATAATCAAGATTTGTTTAAAGAAGAGGTTTTCCACATTTAAAAAAATAAAAGCTTATCTTCTAAAATCCCACTTGGTTTGTGCCAATACAAGATAGTACTGAAATTACTGCATTGTTATACCAAAACTAGTTTGTTTTTCAGTTATGCCTTGAGTTAGAGACCTAGCAGAGAAGCAAGCAATAAAGAAGTGACCAAATGGTACCAAAAGATACCTAACATTTTGAAGTCATAAGAAAACACATGCTGTGGTTTCCTGCTATTGCAAAATTGAAGCCTGCATTTGTATCGTATTTGTTTGGTAGTAAAATTGATGATAACTCCCTCTCGCCAGATTTTCTGTATCTAAAGAATCTTAGCAGCCTTGTTAAAGAACATGAATGAAAGGATGCATTAGAGCTGTTGCTGCAATATGGGCAACACTCACCTTTTTAAAGTGTAAGCAAACAAATAACATTCTGTATTTTGGAGAGTTTTTTTATCCTTAACGTAGCCAAGTATCTTTAGACTGATTTACCTAGGTTCTCAGAAGATACTCCTGACATTGAAATAATCTGGGCCATTTTGGGAAGCCTTTATAATTCTCACAGAACAAGGCTGTTTCGTTCTTGGAAAAAATCTTTAATGGGTATACTTCAGGAATGATCTAGTAATTTTCTGTTTCAGAACTAAACTAATTTAGCAAAGCAAACAAAAACTGAAAAATAAGAAACTGCCCCTAAAGCCTTTTCCCTATGCTTTTTAAAAACATAGCTTCAAATTTACAGGACAGTTAATAAAAACACTGCATTTATTAAGTCAATGTTTAGAAGTTGAGGACAACAGGAATTCTATACCAAAAACTAGCTAGCCTATCTGCTTGGGGTTGTAATCACTAAATTATATGCTCCATCCACAAAATGCAGGTTTCTCTTTAAAATACAGGTCACAAAATGTTATTTGGCTACCTAGCCTAGTGTACAAAAACATCAAATGTACAAAGAAACTACAGAACTGGTTATCTTACATGGCACAGGAAGTGCCTTCTAGTATGTTTTAACTGAAAGTAATCCTAAAAACATTTAGGATTTAGAGGAAAAGAGTATCTATTCAGAGACAAAGTTCCTGGTTACTCTGATCTGCTGGGTGCAAGTTAGTAATCTCTACAGGAATACTTGTCTATAACTAAAAAATATCAGTAACCAGCCCCATGCAAAAAATCCCAGTACGATCTTGGTCTGAAACAAAAAGCACACCTACCTGTGTTTTGAGTGTGATCTTTTCCTTCTAGATCGGGATTTTGAGCTAGACCTGGATTCTGAACGAGAATGGGAACGAGATCGACCGCCTTTTCTTTCACTGCTCTTTCCAGACTCTGAGAGGAAAAAACCACTTTGCAGTGTAAGCTCAGAACATTTAAAGATCCCAGTTAACAATCTGGCACAAGTGGAATGTACCACATATATTGCAAGGGGCCTACTCTCTGCACATCTTCCTTCTTTGCAAATATCCTTCAGAAACATCCAAGAAAGTCATTGCATATACTCGTTGAGTGCAGCCATCCTGCAGCAGTACACATAAACCAGATAATTATAAACAGCTAGCTCTACTAAGAATGGGATTTACGTTGCTGCCACAATGCACAAGATCATAACATGTCCTCCTTTTGGTCTATTATTTAATATAATTACTTTTTTTTTAATAACTTGAGAAAAATAAATTTAGAGGGCAGAATTCTGAAAACAAGCAGAACATATGGATAATTACTGTTGTCTGTATTTTTAGATATTTCAAAAACTGTACAAATACTGAAGTTTTATTCCTTATTGTTTTGTAGGAAGAAAGGCTGAACAAACCAGGGTGAAAAGTCTGACCAAAGGCCAGAAAGTCAACAGAAACCTTAACAGTGAGCTCACCATGGTTCAGTCTAATTGTTACTCTATTGCTTAACAGTGGTAAAGTGCTAGAGTTATTTTACTTCCAACCAAAAAATAAAACTGAAAATAATCTCCCCAAAAACACCTCAAGACTCCACACTATCTAACCAACACAAGACAATATCTGGGTTTGTTAGTAAGAAGAATGGCAAAAAGTTGCTGATGAAAAGAAGCAGGAAGTTTACTAAGTTGAGATTTTTTTTATGCTGTGGTTTTGCAATCAGTTTAAGCCAGCATAAATCACCACTGGAATGTCTGTCTAACCTCTCAACACAATACCACCTTCCTCCTCAAACTGGCATCTTGGTATTAACAGGGAACAGGGAAACAATCTGGATGAAAAGAAGTCCTTTACAATATGTTAACATTTATCCCAGATTCATTCTCTGATCCCATTTGCTTTGAGGATGCATACAGCCTCCAGCCACCATGAGAAAGAAACAAAATTAACTTGCTGCAGATAAGGAAAGCATAATATTATTGCTTTCAGAAACACGCTAGCTCACTCTCATTGTGAAACTATGGCATTAACAGGTGTTAAAGGACAACAAAAAATATAAAGAATTTTCTTTTAAAAGTTTTCAAGTACTCTTAATGTAAAAAGTGCCATCATAAAGTACTGACTTAGTATTAAATTTGCATTTTTGAAAACATTCAGTGAACATGTATCTGAAAACAAGACCTGATGAAATAAAAAGCTTCATTCCACTGTTCAGTTTCATGAACAGAATTTTGATTATTTTGGGTTTTTTTTCTCCAAGACGTACTCAATACCTCTGGATACCCTTCTCCTGTGTCTGAAAATGCTCTTAGAAATGTGTACCAAGATACACACAAAATGTATCTGTTCAGTAATGAACACAATATACCTACCTGGCTCAATAGCAGCAGATATAAAAGACTGGGCTTCCCTTACTCTCTTCATCACTTCTTCTAGCTCCTTGGCAGCAGCTTGTGGTGTCATTTCAGGAGGCTTCACTATTGCATTATTGGAGTGATTTATCCTAAATTAAAGAAAAATAAAAATCTTTAATTCTTAAACATCTGAACAGGGCCAACCAAAAAATAAGTAAAAAAGGAAAACATCTCAATTTCATGTACATTTAAAAACTTAGAAGTTCAGCAAAACTACAGATTTGTAACACTCATCTGCTCCAAGTATCCAAAGTCTCTTCTATTACTTCGAAATCTTACCACTTTTAAATAAAGGCAGCACAGTATTTCCACGTTACAATGTTTTTAGTAGAAGTCCAACAAGTTACTTCTCTATTTCAGATCAAATCTCCACATTAACACCTACTAGCTACACATAAATCATACAGAAAACCTAATTAGTACTATGGACTTCAAATATTTTTTCATTATTATAGCTTACACTACCTCAAGATTAATACAAATGTATTTTACTCAATACTATACATATTCTACTGAGAGAAATCTATGCCAAACTGTGAAACTGGAGTTGACAAAAACATTCTGGTTTGGTAACAATAGGTCCGCATATTGAAAAAATATTAGTCGCAGTATTTTGCTACACGTAAGTCATAAATGTGTGTACAACAATACAAAGAAATCTCTCATTTAACAGTCATATGGATAATTAATTGCTTACTTCAGTGGCCGGTCTCCAAACATAACTCCGTTAAAGGCAAGAGCTCGAGGTACAGAATTTTGGTCTGCAAATTCCACAAAAGCAAATCGTGTTGGTTGCGTCTCATCACCTGCCATTCGCACAAATTTGACTTCTCCAACTTGCTTAAAGAATTCAAGCAGCTGATCTGCTGTTGTAGTCTAGAAAGAGGTGAAGAGCTCAGCTGAAGTAAAAATATACAATGAAAACTACTTATCTAATATATTGTGTAGACTAAGAGCCACAGATTTTTGGAATGATATCTCAGCGTTATTACAAGGGTGACATGAATTTGGGAATGTTACATTTAAAGACTTAAAGATATGTGTTTTTTCTTCCATTAATCTAAAGAATATCCTACAATTTTAAACAGTGCAGCCACAAGCCCTTAGCCCTTCTCCTAGGTTAAAAAAAAAAAAAAGACATTAACGCGGCATTTTGCACTTTTCAGGCAACTAATCTGAAATAACTGTTAAGAAATTGCCTTATATCTGTTTCCAAGCTACTAATTGTGACTTTTGACCAATTAGAACAAAAAAGTCCAAACAATACTAAATGACTTAGATCTATGTGGCTTTCTACTAGCTTCCACTTTGTTTTATTTTATCAGAATCAACAGTACCTTTATACTCAGTAGCTATTTTAGCAGTCAAAAAACCCAAAATGTAATACTTACATTCCTATCAGTCTAAAGCAAATATTTTTCAATTAGTCCGATCACCTCTTGAAAAACCAAGCTGCTGACTGAAAGATACTTATGCTAATTTTGCAACTTCCAGTAGGACACATCATTCCATTTACTGTACCTAAGCAATTGCACTGTGCTGTGGGGGACAGCTACCATGATCTCATGACTTTGGAGGATCGCCCATCTAACACAACCAAACTGGACATTTAGTCAACACACACAATTAGAAGTAGAATTGACCCATAGCGGATTTCTCTGGTATTCTGACGAAGCCTGGTCTGATCTGACTGGCATATGAGCCTTTAAAATTCAAAACATCATGAATAAGCAAAAAAATTTAGGGGGTTTTATTTAAATTCATGTAGTCATTAGCTAATGGAAACTCTTTTAACATGTAAGATTAGAATTAACAGATTACATTTTCACATCTTCTGTTAGTATTTCCACAACACAGAAACAAAAAAAAAGCTACCTGGGAATTCAAGTTTCCAACATAGACTGTTCTCCTGATTTCATCAATTTTGGATGGATCCACATTTCCCATAATTGGTGGTTGTGGTATTTCTCCCAGTGCCGTAATGTTAGGATCCAATGCTGCTGCTGGTATAGCCCCTAAAGTACCAAGTGAAACACCAAGCTGGAAAACACAAGCACAGAATACACTTTGCAGACTAGCACTGGTGAAAAATATTCCACTTCTTAATACTTGTTTACCTTTCTTAATACTTGTTTGCCTGGATGCATTTCTGCAAAAGTAGATCTAATAAGAAATACTTCAAACTTTAAGGTCACAGTGAAGCATGTTTTTTTAAAGAAGAAAAATCTACCCAGAAATAAGCTTCCATAGTTAAGGTACTCTGTGGGTTATCAGTTAACATCTTATGAAAGAGATCTGGACAGGGATGTGCATTAATCATAAAACATACAGACTCTAATGCTTAGAGTCAATCAAATTGAGTAAGATTCTTTCAGACACTGCTGGTATTCTTATTTTTTTGAAACAAATATTTGGACTAGATAAGGAACGGCTGAGATCTTGCCCAACAAGGAAAGAAGGGAATTTCCAGTGCCCAGGGCCATCAAACGGACACATAAAGCGTCTTTCGGACAAATGAATCACCCAAGACAAGATTAATTACAGTTGAAACGCAAAGAATATTCTGTCTAAATCTAGAGAATGAGAAAAATACAGCTCTCGTGTTTGGAACTGGAAATTGAAAACTCCCCTGCAAAATGTTATAAAAAGTCACTTAAAAATCACTACAGAATCGGTCCACTGAGTTCCTGGTTTTAATTTTCTCTACTCAAAAAGCAACTGCCTTTTCAAGAAACAAATTTTCTGAAAAGTGGGGGAAATCCTTAACAAGCCATTGGTACCTTTTTTTATGTAACAAAGCAAAAAACTGCTCTATTTTAACCTTAAATTTTCCTTCAATAAACCACAGCAACTTGCTGATGTCAAGAAAGGCTTACAGAATGGAGCAAAAATTAGCAGAACCAAGCTCCTCTACTTCTCATAGTGAAAACACTGTTAGACAGTCCAACAGTCAAAAATCTTGCCATAGAGATATCAAGTAAAAGTCTCTACTGCAGCTTTTAATATTCTGAAGACCTGGTGTCAATGTAACTTAGGTTTTAATAAACTTTTTGTCAGTGGGTAACTACCACTGGACCAAATGAATGGCCCTACAGGGCAGGACAGCAATTAAAACAAAAAATAACCAAAACCAGTATTCACCCACTATTTTGGAAAACAGTAATCTGAAAGAAAAACCCTGGAGAGGTAGCACACGGACATCTTCTGATCAATCCTCAGGAGAGTCACCACAGCTAAACCCTCACTGCAACATCGGTGGACCAGACAGTCCTCATTCCCTGCACACAGAAAAGGCTACCGAGAACACAGGAAACCGGAAATCATACAGACACTGAATTTTACTTACTGTAGTCAAGGGGGTTGGTGTAGGTATAGGCAGCAACCCTGCACCAGGCATCAGACTTGTCATAGTAGGAGCAGGCGCCAACAGAGAGAGGGCTTTGGCTTCATCTGGGATTTTACCTGAAGAAGCAAATTAAAGCATTACACAGAGTTGGAACACTAGCCAGATGTTACTCTTTCTATGATTTTACAATTACCTTTGCATTTAAAAATGTAATAAATAACAATGAATCTATCTACCAGATCCTTACAAAGAAACAAATAACTTAAGTTTTTCCTTTTACCCTGCTCTATTAGGAAAAACAAAAGTGAGCAAAACTTCAAAGACTAGCAATCTCATTAATGGATTATTATTTTAAAAACTGAATAATGTACATAATTATTTAACACTTTGAGCTATGGGTCACCTGTACTGGAAACTTAACGTTCATGAACCAAACGATATCAAGCATGGACGCTTTCCCAGGGCGGTGTTTTCGCGGTGATCGAAAGTTGTTTTACACATGACAACCGTTCGTGTTGGCTGCATCACTAATAGCACACAGAACATCAGATACAGAAAAGAAGAACATTTTTTAAAGTTTAATCCCCAGAAATGGCAAATAACCAAATCAGTAAAAGAAAGAAAACCAAAAAAAAAAGGAAAAAAAAAAGAAAAAGAAAAAACCAAAGTATGTGCTGACTGAAATTTGTGCTTTTCTTTATTCCTCTGGTGCTACCTACTTAGAATGTAAAAATAAATAAAAGACAAAATAATAAACTACTGAACTACTGTGACTGCACAGAATACATACTACAGGTGAAGTTGAAGGTGGAGGAAGGAAGAGCAGAAAAAACCTAGATTTGTACTCTCTTACATTCTAGGTCACCTCAGTTTATCTGAAACTGGTAAGTTAACTCTAAATTTACTGAGATTGAAGAAAATCACAACTGATTAGGCTAAGCAAGCTTTATTTTCCCAAAATACATACTTCCTGCTATTTGAACCTGATTATAGTCCTCCTGTCATGCTAAAAGTTTACGTAATAACTAATCTGAATTAAATGCAGGTTTCATTCAATGTTAGCCATGATTAGACTACTAAATGAACCCCCAAAAACTCTCCAAAAATCAAAAGATTAATTGTTAAACAATTACGATTACAATTAAATGTAAATTTTAAATTTGAAACACAAAGGGATTAAAACTGGTACGAACATTAAACACTAAACTAAAACACCACTGGAAGAAGTTCTAACTACACTAGGTATCCATGATCTGTTCAAAATTACTGGCATAACCGTATATATGCTAACCAGCCCTTTGGTATCACTCCATGGACCTTAACAAAGTAAATGCTCTTATTTAAACATTGTTTTAATAGTCAAGTAAAATATAAAAGCTGTGCCAGTGGTTTCCTGCCTTGATTCAAACGGCACATTTTAACTACAAAACATCTAAATTCAAAACTTAAAGACTAATATATATTCTTATCAAAACGGAAAATTTGAGCTAAGTTTCAAAACTCCATGCACGTTTCAACTGACACCACAGAAAACATACTACTTTAAAAAATGAAAAGAAACTAGTGCTGCAAACCTGCTCTACAGATCTGCAGGTAAGTCTGGGTTACAGCTGGATATGACCAAACAACAAAACAAATCTAAATGAAACTTAATTTATATGTAGCATGGGTGGAACAGAACACATAAAATAACAGTACCCATTTTTTTTCATGCTTCCTATTTACATTTATTTTATTTATGTTAAATTTTGAGACACCTTGCTCCTTAACATGTAAGAAACCACTTGATTTTGCTATCTAAGGGAGAAAAATAGGAAAATTATTAGCACTTAGGAGTTAATGTGCAATAATGAATTCCAGGGCTTTTTTAAAAAACATGCATGAATCTAAGCCACCATCACAATGTTCGGCACTCTTAACAGATCTCATTTTGAAGTTACGCATGCAATGAGAGGTGTATCTGATTTGCCTGACTACTCAAAAGTATCAGGTACTTTGTGCACCCTGCCTAGTATGTAGGCCTACTGACAGGCTTTTGAATATACAGTTCCAGCAGACGTGAATGTAAATTAGGCATAGAATTATGTACCAGTTCTGCTAAAAATCAAAGTCTTTAAGTTTTTTCAAATGACTAATGAACCAGAACTTATCCTGGGCCATGAGCATCTTGCAATTAACCAGATACTTATGCAGGTTTCTATGGATCAAGAGACATGGCACAATTAAATCCAATGGCAGAGATGGCTCTGAAAGTGGTGTGTCTGCATGCCAACTGAGATCTTTGGTCAGTAATGTACATAAGTATATGCCTAATTTAAGTATGCACTTACATACAGCCAATTCAATACACACTTAACCAGGTAAACTTACAAAATGCTTAGGCATTTAGCCCTTTTAAACAGGTGCTCAGTTAGGCACATAACTAAGACAATGACTCAAACTCATAAAGCGACTTAAGTAGAAGCCTAAACTTTAAGTATATGGGTCATAGCACTGAAATAACTGAAACTATTAATTTGCTGAAACATTGTTCAAGAAATCCACTGAACATTTCAGGTAAGTTCACCATTATAGCAGCTCACAGAATGAACAGCATGCATATGTAAATTGTAAAGTTTGCAGCATTATTTCCAGAATATTCTGGTCTTTCAACAACGTAAACTCTACTTTAAATACAAAATTAAGCTAGTCAGTTCCATACCACAAAGAAAGATTCATTAATTTTGTTTTCAAGAATGAGAAAGGGTCTATTTCTACAGACAGAACCCTGAAAATTTGCCTGTCTATTCAAAGGTACTGTCTCTTCAGAGTAACTTTTCCAGTTTTTAAGACCAGGTCAAAGTTTTAAAAAATTCTACAGAACACCGTTGTGAATGAAAAAAAAATGAACATGTGAGTCCAAATAACTTCTTGAGTCAAAGGCTTTAAATTTTGCAGTTTTATCTCTGTGACTGTATTTGTAACGGGAATACAAGCCCACAAAATACAACAAAACATGAAGGTTATGACACAACAGTTTAGGACAATTTAGTTTATGAATAATACTTTCATTTTTAGAAGACAGTATTTAAAATCTGAATAAGAATGAAGTGAAGATATTTATTTTCTTATGAGGGAAGCAGTCAAAATAAATACATCACATCTATACCACATCCTTAGACAGATTTCTTAAAAGCTCTTCTGCTTAGTAAACTACAGGTTCTATGATCATTTATTTATTGATTCTTCCCTTTGCAAAAGAATCTGGAACCAAATGTACATAGTCCCAGCGTTCCCTAAAGGCATAGTTGTGACTGCTAGTTTTTTGTACCATTAGTCTAAAGGGCCCTAGACAACCTAGTCCATCTTAGAATCCATTTTACTGAAGGCTAAACAGAATCATCTGCATCAAACAAGTACTAAGCACAGTATTTTCATTCCTCAAGCGCTCAAAAGAAATTAATTCCCAACTCTTCCTAGTAAACCTGTAGTTAACCCTCACATCCAAAAGTGCTTCTGCAGTGAGACTGCTTGTTTCAAAAACACTGAAGAGTTCACAATCTACTTTAAACATAAAAAAGTCATTATTTTCCTGCTATTTTACATCAATGTAACATGTACGCTTAGAAATAAAATAATTTCTATGAGATCCAACGCATGAATTTTAGTGGATTTAGCAGAAGGGAATAAAGAGATTACACCTACTGGCAATTACAACTGTCACAGCCAAATCCAACAAAGATCACGAATCAAAGCTCTTACCAGCTGCAGTGCAGAGTCTGGTGAAAAGAGTGATACCAAGAGATTGCAGTGCAGCTGGCTGGGAAGAGCAATGCCTGAGGACTAGACACACCATTTCGTCCACCACTTCTGTTTCAGGGCTTCTGTTTCACAAGAAGTAAGAACATTCTTTTGGGATGACAACCATCTCAATCACTCCAGCATGAACTGCCAGGGCTTCTGAGACTCTGGGATGACTGGAAGAACTTTTTCTTTCTGACTTTGGTGGTTTTTTTAAGCCTCTTCCTGAAATAATCACCACTAGAGCATGACAAAGTGCAATACACACACACACACACACACACAAAGAGAACTGATCCAATCTTCCCACAAGTAACAGTGTTAAAAGACAATGTGCCTCACGTAACACACTCCAACCAAAACTTCAGGCTGCATTTGTACTTATGAGTGGCAAACAGTTTTTTCTGGAAGTTACAAAAAAAAAAGGATGAAATCTTACTGCCACTGACCTCACTGGAGCAAGGTTTCATCAGAAGTAAACATATTTCATGACATTCAATATTTATAAAAGTTCAATTTCAGAAGTAATTCTTCTAAACTCATCACATTAGACACAAATAGTAAACCTTCTTTTAAATAGCTGCTGCAACATAAAATAAAACACTCTGCTGAGGAAAAGTAGCAGAGAAATATTATAATTTTACTTTCTAAAGTTGCTTTCTCCAGAAGTAAGACTTTTAAGTGTCCTTTTCCAAGATAAACTCATAAAGCACAACATACGGAACAATATGTCTCAAAACTGAACAATTTTTCACTATTCCTGTCTTCTAACACTATGTAATCATCTGTTGAATTTAGATACTTAAATGAATTCCAAATCAAATTTATCCTTAATTCAGAGCATTCAAAACTACTCATATTCTAAATTCTCTGTATACCATCCACCATTCATAAGCAGCTTCAGGTCAACTTCAAAATCAAACACTGTGAACCCTTTACAAACATCATTTTACAGAACTGAAGTACCAGTTCACAAGTACAAGGGAAAGAGATTTAACAGAACAAAACAAAAAAGGGACAAAATAAAATAAAAATTAAAGAAACAAAGGAAAGAAAGCAAAATAAAATAAAAACAGAGACAGGGCGTCCATCTTCAGCAGGCCAGACTTCGATCTCATTTCCCCCATGAAGGTTTCACTTGGCGGCAGGTTTAGTGGCATGGCAAACAATGCCTAACTCAGGCAAGTGTAACAGGTCTGCCTTGGCCAGTCTAGTCATCTAATAATGCACAAATATCACACAGAGAAAACATACAAAACCAAATTAATAGTCAAAATCCATCTACCAGATAATGTGGACATAAAATTTAGAAAGATTAGGGTGGCATCTTTGTTTAGCTTTCAACCTTTGCATATTCAAAGTATATTTAAAGAAAAACCTACCAATACACACACACAAGAAGTCATATCTTCACAGCCTAACAATCTTACTTCATTTACAATTACATTTTTGTTAAATCGTTCACCAAATGTCACATACTTTACATTGATTTCAATCTGTAGTGAGTTCCTCCTCGATTTAGCACTGTTTAAATACACTCCAAATTTCAGATTTTATTATATTTTTTAAAACCAGGTTTTCAGATTTCCATTTTACCTCTCCTTGATGTTTAACTTCACACATGGAATGTTTTATTACTGGCAATGTTGGCCAATGGTATAATTTTACCTCCTGGTAGGACAAAAAGTCATCACTACTTTTAAAATGCATGAGCCACTCCACTGACTCCATTAACAGCGCATCATATGATACAAAGTGAAAAAACCCTTGTGCCATGGTCTCCAAAGCCATACTTATTTCACACAATAAATTCACCAGAAAGTTAAATTTTTCTAAGTTCACATCTTTTTATAAATGACTGATTCTGATATAAAGTTACAAGGAACAGCATTCTGACATTAAAAAAAGGTGACCTCAAAACCCAATCACTTGTTCACCTAATTATCCATACATTTCTGTGGAGTCCGGGATGATTCTGAACAGTGACAATGTTTTCTCAGAAATGCCTGATCAGCCAGTTATGAATAGAGTTGGAACAAGATTTGTCAGAATTTTGATTTATTCTCCTTTCATTCATTGTCTACCACAAAAGACAGAGGAAAATGTAGCTTTACGTGCCTGTTGCCATATCATGGCAGGCAGTGATCTCATCACAAGAAAAACACCAGGAAGTGTTGTTCACCCATTAGGCAGCCATGTTCCCTCTCTGGCAGTACTGAACCAGTGTAAGGATCTTATTGATGAAATATAAAACTAAGATTCTGAATAATCTTTAGTCTATTTATTTAGAGGTAATTCTTCAACTGGAGACTCTGGTCCCCTTAGCCTCTACACAGTTTCAATTGCATACAGCAATATTCTGTTTGTATACAGCAATATTCTCTTTGTGGTTTAAGAACAAGTTAAAGAGATGAAACCAAAGAGCCCCCAAAACAAGACACAAAAACAATTAAAAACCTAGGCTTTACAAAGACAAATGTATGTGCTGCATGCCCTGCCTAAGAAGGCTACAAGAATAAGCAGTACATTGTAGGTCAATATGGCCTTTAGTGAAAGTACTTTAGTAGTTTGAAATTTTGGAGACTTGTCAGTTTGTTAAGAACGTCCCAGGTGAATGTTACAGCAGCACTCATCGCACACTGTCTAGGTCATGATGCAGCGAACATGCCAAAAAATGGTACTCTGGGACCACTGTTAACAAACTGCAGGAAGTCAACAGCATGTTTTTGAACCAAAACCTGACTCTTGCAGCTAGAGATGTTAATAAGAGGTATTTCTTGATCTGCTGCAGTTTATGGTTCAACCACTCTATGTACTGTTGTTCATGGCAAAACAGCAACCAAGTTGAAAGTGAAGTCAGGTTCATTCCACCAGCTGGAATGATTCCACTCTAAAGAGGAAAAAGTCCAGAACCACTCAGAGGCTGAATTCCACAGCGATCCCAATGAAGTCAATGGGGCTCTGCCTAACTCCCTTGATATGCCTACCACAGGCTCCTGCTTCATGTAACTGTATTCAAATCTAGGATGCGATGCATGCCAACTACACAATCTGTCTTGTACTCAATACATCTGTAAAAGCATGGCCTCAAAGCTAGTTAAAGGAACATCTGCCAATTTAGTATTCACCAAGTATTTTATCTCATTAAGAGTTTCAAGAACATTTTATGATGGAAGCATTCTGGACAGATCACTGCATATTTAAACAGATAACCAAAACAAAAAAGGAGTACCAGTATGCATAAGGAAAGTGTTTTATGGCACATGAAGCAACATTTTCAACAGTAACAAGAAGGTAAAACTGTTTTTTAAAAATTAAACTAGCAGGTAAACATTCACATTCAAACAGTATTTTGAATGCTATGCATCTTAGATTAGATGACTCTAAAATGGCCAAATGAATACATCACATGTCTGTAAGACAAAACTGGGATTCATTCTAAAAAAATGCAGAAATAATAAGTATCTTTAAAAAAACACAAATCAACAAAAAATTCTCTACAGCAAAGGTGATACATTAACATTCAAACCGCAATGTAATTGTGCCAGGAAATTGCCTGATCTTTTCAGAGCTCCATTGACTTCAGTGAGAACTCTGTGTGCAAACACACTTGCCAACACAAACCATAGTGAAAGGAATTATTCTCCTTTTTTTCTTTCAAAATACATAACACCTATGGAAACCTGAGTTATCACAACTTAAACCAGCTATCATTTTACTAATGCTGAATTTCAATTAAACATGTATAACTGGGTTTTTCTCCATTCAATTTTCAATTTTGTTTCAAGGCCTTTTTTTTTCCAAAAGCAATAAAATAAAATAAAATAACAACGGAGCACCACCTTACACAGAAAGCTTAAAACAAGTAACAGACACAACAAAGACCAACGTTACAGAAGAACGTCTAAAATACCAACCTTCTGCGCAGGGCACAACTATCAAAGCTCTGTCAATAAAAACCGTGTTAGTTAGATGCTGGGCCACACCAACACTCGATGCTTCACGAAACTTAATATAACATACTTTGGAGGAAAAAGCAAGAGGTGCGTTGCTGCAAGATAAAAGGAAAAAATAACAATTAGTCATAATTGCATGCATGGATTTATAACTATTACTCCTTAGGGGAAAAAAAAAGTTTTAGACTTCCTAGAAAAGGAAGCCTAAAGTATAGATATCTACTAACTTGCCAACTTGCTGTATCAGTTAAAAAAGCATGGAGTAGCACCTCCTGCTTTTTAATGAAAATTTTCATAAGCCAAAATCACTAACTAACAAGACTAATTTTCTATTATTATCTGGCTATACAACATTGAATAGTACATTTCAAATTACTATTTTAAGAAACATATTTACTTGACAGTTATAATTGCCAAGTAAATAAGTTATAGTTTATCTTTTTTTTCTGAAAACAATCTTTGCTTAGGAAAGTCAAACAACAAACTCTGCCATTTTTGGTGGGTCTTTCAGATATTAGCCTGTAATAATCAATATTCTTTCTCCAGCTTTCACAAAAGTAGTTTTATCAATTTTTACAAAGATAAACGCAGTTCTTGAGAGGGCTTTCAAATACTGGGTCTTAGCTGACTAATGTAACAAAAACCATGTTTATCATTTGCCTAAGTCTGGCACAGTGTAGCATGGAGTAACACTGGAGGAAGTAGGAGCAACTCACCATTTGGCTACAAAATGGAAGAAAATTTGTAATTCACTTTTCCATTACACAGTATGCCAATAGAGAACATGTAAATTTTGCAGTCTTGATCAAAACCACATAAGTTTACTTTAGAAATGGATTCACTGGTCAAGGTTTGTAACCTTTATATGAGCATCTTATTTCTTCATATGAAGGAAGTACAGGTAAAATCTTCAAAGAGAGAATACAATAGGAAATTGCTTGAATATCAGCAATTTCCATTTGAAATCATGGGAAAAATTTTGCATAGACTGTTTCACCCTGGTGCTGTCTCAACCAAAATGGAGACACTTGTCAAATTTCTGAAAGCACCAGCAGCAGTTCTAGTTTAACACAACCCATCTCACAGTCCCCTTGAATTCCAAGCAGGTACTTCCCCAGTAATTCTATGAAATTCTATTAGACTTCAGTATTTAAATACAAATCAAAAGTTTTAGACACATTATCTCATCATATTAATTACAAAAATAAACCAAGAATGTAAGCCTGAGGCAGGCAGACTAGTATGATTCTGGCTACGAGGACAGTGGCACCAATGTACAATATCTAGAGGTGGCCAAATTCAGAATGGCATTCAGAAACATTTATGATGGAAAATTCTGTAAGAACAGAAAACACCCAGGAGGAAACACTAAACAGAGAGTGGGAGACATAAACATGTAAGTCACCCTCATACAATTTAGAAAAACATTACAAGATGACTACATTTCTTCCACCCACTTTATTTATTTGTAGTGGCTAATCTTTTCACAGTTTCAAGTTTCCCACATTCAGGAAGGAAGTAACTTCATAGAATAGCTTCTGAGCCAGCTGTAAGGTCTTGGTTGAGACCAGTTTCCAAAACCAGAGGTGACAGCCAGCTGTGACTTTTTCAGTACTCGACAAAAACTTCATTTACCACAAAGACTTCTATGGCCACAAGTAGTTTTTCATTTGGTTTGGTTTGGTGGGGGAGAGGATTCTAAGGGGAGGGAGGAGAGGGTGTCTTGGGGTTTTCTGTTGTCATTGCTTGATGTTTGCTTGTTTCTTTTTAAATACACCCCTCAATGTTATAACCCAAATGGCTGAAGCCACCACTGAAGATTCTATGGTCCACACTGCTGATGACTTCTAATATCTCCTGGGTTTTTTTCCTTTTTTGTTTTCATTGCCAACTCAAGAATATAATTCTGCTCCAGGCAGTTCCAGACCCTCACAATAAACCTTATAAATTTTAACATCTATAGAGGCTGCACTGCCAAGTGTGTTTCCGTAAGATTTACTTTCCTGCACTCCCTGATTTAGAACACAAAAGCTATGTGGACAGTATGTTAAAAAATATTAGATGTATGAACACTGGTGCAAATGAGGGCCTACAAAGATGTCTTGGTACCAAGTGTTTTCCAAAAGTTAGGAAGGAGAAATTCTCTTTGAGGAGACCATCTCTACTAAAAACACACCCAAGTTGCATCAAGGGAAACTATTAAGATCAAAGAGATCTAAAATTCTAGAAGATTTAATAGTGATTGAGTCCTCTCCTCTTATGGGGGAGGCCTCCAAAATCTTCCCAACAGCCTTCTTAAGAAGCGTTTCCTAAAACAGTAAAGTCCTATTCTAATTCCTTCTGTTGCTTCGTTTTGCTAACCTCTACCGAGGCTGAATCGAGGGAGACTCACGATCTTTTTCCTAGGTTACACAATGTTGACATCAAAAAGCAACTCATACATCTCTGATTCAAAGTTACTAAAATCCAATTTGTCTCTTTAGGAAAAAAAATTTAAGAGGAAATAAATATCTAAATAGTATTTGGACCTTTCTGACATTTTTGTTTCTCTTTGTAGGAAGACAGCAATATTTATCTCCTAACAGAATAAAAATCAGCCAAAGTATTCCCTAAGAAGGGCCTAATCAAAAATCTATGGTAAAAAAAAAACAACAAAGAAAAGGCCACAAAACATTTCTCTAACTGTCCAAATTTTCTCAAGCAGGGCAGGGAGGTGGGGTGTGTGAGACACAGATGACATGACAGAAATAAATAACTTATTAAAATAGACTATTATGGAATAATTGTGCAGGTCAATTTAAATCAGGCTCTGTGTGTTTTGCCTCAGAGGCCTCACCGATATTGCTGTCACTGCAGCATATAACAATGTCTATTTATTGGACCATACAGATGACAGGTCCTTTTCTCAGACAACACGCCCCTTTTCTTGGTCAAGTGAAGGTGGCCCACCCACCTGTGTCAGAAAGGGTAAGGTATACAAGTGAGAGTGATTTGGGTGGCACCCCTCAATGCTAAACTAGGCCTTGCCCAAGTACTCTGGTTCATGAACAGAACCCCTTTAGGCTCCGAACTAGAGGAGGCCCCAAACCCCACTGCCAAGGTCTGGTATGGCATGTGTCTCCACACCTCGACACCTACTGGGTTGCAACCAGAGCGGAGCTTCCTGGTGGCAGAACACAGAGGCCAATCCAGTCTTGCCCTTGACTGGGGAAGGGTTATGACAAACCAGCCCATCATTCAACTTTTGGTTAAACCAAAAGTTTATTCTCAAACAGTGTTCTAGCTTCCAAGACCACTCCAGACTATGCAGAAGCAAGCGGTGTTACGCAGCAGGTCTTTCCACACCTAATAGAGACAGTTTGTGACTCCTTGCTTCCAAACAACTCATTCTGCAAAAACCCAGCTGTTGCTCAGTAGGTTTTTCAACATTTAACTGTTCAAAAATCGTCTTAAAGCCACATTTGAAGGCTCATCGCTACACATGTAACTTTGAAGGCTATTCTGAGAGCCAGACTTCAATGGGTGACAAGTGTATGGGACTGCCTGTGCATGTCTGGGACTAAGAATCCAACTACAGGTGTCCCTGGTCTCCTAAACTGGACAACACCACCAGGCTGTGTCAGGGGCTAGCATGTTGGAGTGCATACTCCAGGCAAAGACCAGTCACATCCTGCAAAGCAGCTTCAGTTTTTAACTGTACTGCAAGCTGATAGTGATCTACGTTTTGTTTGGGACATCTTTGCTTCCCATCTGCTTGTCAATGAAATGCTATTTTCTGAATTTATCACAATGTTATTTAAATACATTTTCAGAAAGTCAACAGGAAGCACTTCTTTCTTTGTTTCTAAGGAAGGGCATTAGAGTAAATACTTAATTTTCTCCCAAGGTAGCAATCTGAAAGTCAGTTCAAATGTCTCTAAGTACGAGGCAAGGAAATACGTACTTCTAACATTTATGCATAAATAACAGTAAATAAAACCAAGAGTAAACCAGATAATCACAATCTTGCATCCTATCTCTGAAAACTGGGAATGTCAAAGTTAAAATGCTGATGAATTCAATTTATTCCCTACTATGGTACTGGATTTTAGTATTTTATGTATATGTACACCCTTGCAAAATTGTACACATTGGCACAAACATTACAGGAGTATGCATGTCAAGAAAGTCCCCATTTCCCCTAAAACCTGTTATATAACCTAGTGAAAGACAAGAATAACAGCTGTAACAAAAAATATATTCAGTCAAGAGAAAACCCAAAATATAAAGAATCAACTATGGAACAAGTCCAAGACAAAGCCCTAGAAAACTATAAAAATTCACCATATTGCTATCAGTGAGGCTGGTTTAAGCATATTTTACATATTAATTTTTTTTTTTTTCTGAAGGTACTCAAACATACTCAGATGTTATGTAGCTACACAAAAACTTATAAACACCAACTTTCTGGCTATTCTCTCTTGCAAATGAAGTTTTGTTAGCCTGAACATCTTGGTATTGAAGTTCACGTATTGGGATGCTAGTAACACCCTCTCCACTACTCCGACTTAATTTTTCTAAGAACATACAAGGTTTCACAGGGCACATTTGTTATTCACTTCCCAGTACAACTGCTGCCTCGAAAGAAAAAAAAAAATTAATTTCCTCCCCTCTTCTGCTGATCATCGCCTTCTCGGGAGAAGCAACACTGTTATTCTGCGAGCCCCTGCATGTGCCACCTGAGCGCGCCTCTCGCACGCCGCTGACACCACGCGAACCGCTATAATTTAGGGGAAGGTGTGACGCCCATGATTAATTTACCGCACAAGTCTTATTGGGGGCAACTCCGAGCACAAGGCAGGGCAGGTTCCTTCCCTCTGCACAACCTCAGCTACTCTGGCTTCTGTTCGAACGGCCCCTTCTCGGAGCACAGCGCCCTCCCAACAGAAGGGAAAAAAAGAAAAAGAATAAAGGCAGTCGGGCGAGGGCGGGCCTGGGACTCCCTGCTCTAGCTCGCCTGCACCCAGTGGGGGCGAGGCGAGAGGCAGGCCACAGAAAGCGGGTTTTCAGAGAAGGGGGAAAAAGGCCGGCGCCGCCATCTTAAGTGCGGGCGCAGCTTCTTCCCGGCCGGCCCCGCCATACAAAGGGGAACGACCACGTGACACCCGCCTGGTGCCCGCACTCAAAATGGCGCGC